>CAIGRK010156300.1:0-10453 GCA_903798315.1 Fraxinus greggii
GGAACCTCCAATCAATCTGTAGAACCACGTCCTTACAACCCCAAAACCATCATGCTATCCCAGCCATAAAAAGGCTCTTTGCCAGAAGTTATGATCCAGAATCAAACTATTTCCATCCACTCGAAGACCAAAACTGTCTCACCACTTAAAAATTCTCAAAACTTTCATGTAACTTCATTCTCCTGTGCATTAAAAAAATTAATTCAAACTTAACTGTGATCTATAATGAGCCTAAGGTTCAAATACTTCAGAATAGGAAAAAATTTAAAAATGCAAAAACCAGATTTGCTTGGATACTAGCGACATCTTTTTATTTTGGTAAATAAAGGGTACTACTAGAAACAAGGTTTAGCTTGATGTACTTATAATTAAGAGAGCACACATACCAATACTCAAGACTAGGCTCAGATGATTTATCCTCCTCTGACAATATGAAGTAAACAAAATCTTCATATCCCATCTTTCCTTCGACCTTACTGGAGAACTTTCTGGGGACCTTAGACAATTTAAAATTTAAATACTTAAAGAAATCGAAGAAGCAACCATTAATGAATANGACATCTTTTTATTTTGGTAAATAAAGGGTACTACTAGAAACAAGGTTTAGCTTGATGTACTTATAATTAAGAGAGCACACATACCAATACTCAAGACTAGGCTCAGATGATTTATCCTCCTCTGACAATATGAAGTAAACAAAATCTTCATATCCCATCTTTCCTTCGACCTTACTGGAGAACTTTCTGGGGACCTTAGACAATTTAAAATTTAAATACTTAAAGAAATCGAAGAAGCAACCATTAATGAATAAATTAGTCATCTAATTGATGCGGCTTTAATAGAAAAAATAGCACACATAGGATATGAACCTGAGAAAATATTCTGTCAACAATCCTGTAGGTAAGTGCATTGTTACCATATCTGATGAGGTTCTCTTTATCGATCAGAAAATCATGATCCGTGTCCAGCTCCCAAAACTTGCAATATATCACGTAAAAATGTTCATAAGAGAAGTACCTATAGCAAATGGGAAAATGGGAAGGAATAATGATGAGGATGAATAGGAGATCACATAAGATAAGGTAATAATGCACAAGTTATATAAGCATTCTGAGAAAAGAAGTTTTAACATATAGTATTTATCTTCCACAACAGTTGCTTGGTGAATCAAACAGTAGAAGAAATAAATAATACTCTCTCAAATACTGATCTCTAAAAGGTAAGAAAATTACTATCCATCATTGAACTTGTAGAACACAATACTGAAATGATATAAATGTTACTATTTAAATGATATAATTATGACATTATCTAACAGCTTGAACTTTTAGGTCAAGTGCTTCAATATGTTAGCAGGCAGAGGCCTATTTCAAGCCTCGACACTCCCTGTTTAATGAAATTGTGTATGCTTAACTGCTTTGATATTAAAAAATACACTTCACATACATGTGATCGGGCTTCTTGAAAACAATAATTAAACATTAAATGGTATAAATGTGGTCTTATGCAATAGATTAAGTTTTTAGATCAAGTGGTTAAACAGAGCTCCTAAAAAAATATTCCATTTTTGTTAGGCCTTCTCATGAAGAGTCTCACCACACAGCAAAATTCAGGCTCCGATATAACTAATGCCTTAAAAACTTAATCCAGTTATGCTATAAATCATTAGCAATTACAAACAAGGTAATAATAAACAAGAACCATTCCTCCAATGTAAAACAATGAAGAGGCTCCTATATTTACCTCAATACTTTGTTGATATCTTCTTCTTCATCTGCATGTTGCATTGCAACAATTAAGTTCGAATGTTTAAGCTCTCTGAGGGTAAGACGACCGTCACCCGATCTATTCACGTAGTAAAATATTCGGTATATTACTGTTTCAGCTGGCCATTGCAATAAATTGAAATGTTAAAATTCAATTAAGTAGTGTAGCCTCTCTTACTAACAAGAAAATAGGCAAGACAAATGGAAAAGGTAGGCCACATAAAGTTAGCAAGACAGTAATAGTGACAGTCAAAAAACTTAGGACTTGCCTTCAGAATTGAGAAATCTAAGTGATTGCACTGGAAACATAGTACAGCAAGCATATGCATTGAACTCAAGACCCTAAAAATTAGCAAACCCTTTCCTCTACGAAAAACGACACGCTTATATCAGTGAATTGGAAATGCGAGAAAACGCATATCCTATACATCCTCAAACCCTTTCTTCTATAGAACACAGTCTAAAAATCACGCATATCCTATACATCCTCAAACCCTTTCTTCTATAGAACACAGTCTAAAGATCCCAATCCATATGATCATAATAAGTCTTTTCAGAATTAATCTTCAAAATAGCAGCTCTTCTTTTAGGCTATATTTCCTCAAAGAGTTCATTAGCTACTGACACCACCTCTAAATTTGCTTTGCCTTTAACATATAGAAAGCATAATATTTGTTATTTTGTTTCCAAAACTATTTGAGTTGAGTAACCTTTTACTTCATCATTCACTCCAACTTATAGACCTTTTCCTTCCACTTTTATTTTGATTACCAACAAAAAGAAAAGGTCAGTGGCATGAGTTCTTATTTCACCACCCAATCAATCCATTGCTACAACCACCAAAAGATCCAATGATATTCATGGTTTAAAAAGGCGCTTGAGAGGGGCGCCTTCAAATGTGTCTCAATTTGAGAAGTAATATGCCTCGAGGCGTGAATTTTAAGGCCATTTTGGGAAGGGGTACACGTAACATAATGAGGTGTGCGCTCCTATAGAAGTCTTTTTAAATATACAGAAAGTGACCTTTGTATGTGGGCCCACCATGTCTTTATGATTGTTTGACTTATTCTAATGTCCATCTGCTATAAAAGAAGTATTATACTAGTAATAAAAATAATAAACATGCTACCTAAGACCCAAAAAAAAACGCCAGAAAAGGTTCTGTAGTTCTTCTACTCTGCACCTCCAGCAAACACCCATTTCCTGAGACAAAGAAAAAGCCAAAAACAGTTTTTCCTACATCAACTCCAAAGGCCAGCGGACAGCGACGCCGGCAGTTCACAGTGGGTAACTCTTTGCTTTTATTTTTTTTTATTTTTGGCAAATATTTTTCTTTTTGTTGGAAACTACAATTTTTTATTTTTTAAATTTTGCAATTCTTCTCTATGCTGTTATTTTGACCACTAGTACCTTGGCAGATTCGATATGGACCCCCGGCAACATCGCAAAACTCCAGCAGCAGATACAACGATGACTATAAATAAGATCCCATTACAAATGGACAATTGATTAATTTTTAATTTTTTGTTTTATTATTTGTAGTTTGTGTGTTTTTATAAACAACTACAAGATTGCTTATGGTTTATTACAATTTAATTTTTCAATCATTTTTTTGACTTAATTTTTGGTTTATGCTCAAGTTTACGCCTCAAACCACCTTGAGGCTTAGGCCTCGTCTCACGAAGGGAAAACACTTCAAAAACAATGTGTCTTTTTAAACATTGATAATATTAAATATTTATTAATGTTAATTTTAATGTACTCCTCCATATTCTAAACTATTCTAGTGAGATCGTATCACTATAACTATCAACCTATCACGGAGTTTTGATTTTGATTCACATCATCCAAAAATATAAAATCTCCCTCTAAAGAAGATTACTAAGCAAAAAGAAAGTGTAAGTGAATTTATGATTTCAAATTATAGCTCCAAGTTTGAGGGTAGGCAAGACAGAATAGAGATGTACGCATATTTTTGACAGAATAGAGGAGTACGCATATTTTTGTTTCAGAGCAGAAAATGTTCGATACATTTTCCTCTATCAGTCGTGTATTTGAACATACCATCCAACTTTTCTATAGATTTTTTCTCCACAAATATTTTAGGAATAAAATTTATTTGGTCATAATAGGTATGTCAAAAGAACTTTTTCTTGAACTATTTTAGAAGCACAAGGACTTGAACAATGGATATGTCAAAGAAAGGATTATAACCGTGGCTGAAGGAGTCATATCAATCATCTCCCCCTCTATAACTCTTGGTAATGATTACTATATTATGATCTTTACTTTATCAAAGGATAATGTCACTACAAATTTTCATAGGTTGGATCTCACCTGGGGGACTAATCATATATCTAGTACACGTGGCAGATGCTGTATTGCAGCTTTTTTAAGCACATGCAAACTGCATGAGAAGTTGGCATAACTATAAAGAAAATTGAAGAAAAGATGAAAGGCTGCCTCAAATTCATGTTCTTCTGTAACTTCTTTACTCATTGAGGCAAAGTTAATGTATACTTCTCTTCTAGTGCTTCTTTGTTGTTTCTATTCACCAATTGTTAACTTGGTACAGGCCAAACAAATTGAAAGACAAAATAATTGTCAGAATAAAGAAAGATACATAAATACGGAAGGATCAGGGTCCTCTATATTAGATAAAAGAAAAGGAGAAAAAAATCTACTGCAGGTATAAGTTCCGTGTTGTTCATTAATAAATAAGCCAACCCAGATCTAATAGAAGTTGCAAACACTGCATTTCAAATTTTACATTCTTTAACAACTAGGTAAACTACTTTTCAAATTTTACATTCTATAACAACTAGGTATTATAATCTAAACATTCTTAGTCAGGAAACAAAGTGATCCCTCAGAAAACAATATACCAATCACGTGCATATTAGCAATGGCTCTAACAGTGTTCCAATACTTAGAAAAATGTCGTGAGCAACTGTGATAAGCAAAAAACATAATTTTAAATATGGTAGTGGCAGCGGCGGCGGCAGTAGCAGCATTGTAATTATGCAATGTAATAATAGTAACAATAATTCCACATAAAATAAGTAACATACAAACAAATCTCAACGTTCAAAAGCAAATAAACCAAAATTGATAAAGCTAGCCAGCAAGTGAAGAACGACATACCATATCTTTCTTGGAATTCAGGTGTGCTGTGTAAGAATTCCAAACCTGGATGAGTTGCCAAAAGTTCTCGAAGCACAGGTTTGAAGTCATCCTATGCTCAAGGTGATCAAGAATTGCAAATGTAAGAAAGAAAAGAAAAAGAAACAATCGCTTAATTCAAGTTTCTTTCAAGAAAGATCACTGTCGGTAGTCATATGACCTGAGTCAAGTATTTAAAATCTGGCTGCTTCAAGAGTGTGTATATCTGGGTTGCTGTATCTTTGGTCAACATATTGCCATTGATCCAATAATCAACAAATGCCTCCCTGTTTCCACATTGTTAGAGAAAGTAAGAGTGCATATATCTACTTAAACAAGATTAAACAAAAGCCGGAATCAAATACATTTACCAGTCAACCACCAGTAACTATAACTGATGCAGTAAAAACTGTAGTTTAGCTTCTTCAGCTAATCATCAGTCTAGTAAAACAGTATTTACCTATTCGTTTTACACTAATATATTCATAATATACAGCTGTTAATTTCTAAAAACAACACATATCTAGCAGCTAATTGTTACCTTCAACTTTAATCTGGTCACTACGCTAAGCCAACTTATCATACATACTTTCCGCTTTGGGTTGACATTTGCTCACTTACCCCCTCACGGATTTCTATCGCGTTTCCTCGGATTCGAGCCCAAGACCTCTACCTAATGAGAGTCTTAAGTTGAATGCTAGTACCAATTGAAGACTTTAGCGCAAGAGGATGAAAGTGAGGGAAAAAAATTGCATATCAACCATACAAGAACAATTTCCTGAACTATATATTTATATATATATGGTATAAGTGCATTGATATATATAGTATAAATAAATATGAAAAATATGCATATATATATATATATATATTAGTACTATGTATAGAAAAATTAAATGGAATTAAGTAAACTTCCTAATATATGAAAGATAAGTTTGGAAAATTTCTTCCTAAATAAGTAAACTACCATATATGTGTGAATATATAGTATAGGCCAGTTTGAGCCCCATTTTTATTTAAGAATACATTTTGAAATAGTAGATTGATAGAAAACGTATGGTTAAAAAAAAAAGAAAATGTTTTGGATTTGCATGAAATATCATTTTATTGAAAAATGTGTAGTTGAAAAGAAGAGAGAGAATGTATTTTGAAAATAATAGGAATCAAACAAGGGTTATATATAATTATGATTGATTAAGTCAAATTATAATGTTACTATAATTACGCATGTCTATTTATGTATATAATTAGATATATTTAAGATTGAGTTAAATTATAGAATTACTATAATTATGTGCGTCTATGTATGTATAACAATATATAATTATGATTGATTTTTAAATTATATAATTACTATAATTACGTCCATCTATATATGTTTATAATTATATACAACTATGTTGATTTAAATTATGCGATTACTATAATTACGTGTGTTTATATATGTATATAATTATATATAATTATGATGGGTTGAATTGAATTATAGGATTACTACAATTACGCACATCTATATATGATCATGATTGATTGTGAAAATTAAGTAAATTTCCTTATATACTAAAGATAGGTTAAAAATATTTATTCTAAATAAGAAAACTACCATATGTGCAGAATGCACGCAAAGACGTGCAAATTCCAATTATACACAAAACTTACACTTAAACAAGATCAACTTGCTGCACTTGTACAACAATAGTTGCATATTTCACAAACTTCTAGAGGACAGGTTGAGAGCAGGATACTACTAAACTAAACAAATTGCTCATGCCGAGTATCACCTCTACCAAGATTCAATGGATACATTTCGCGATAACAATAAAAAATAATTATGTAAGATCATAGAGGGAACATTATACTAATGAGGACATTTCGGGCATAAAATTTAACAAGCACGAACTTTTTGCGCCCATATTTCTTAATTCAAGGTAGTAGAAACTAAGACAAGGTGCTAATTCTTAAATAACTTCGTCTTCTGCAACTTGTTATTTTCTTTTGGAGGGTATATACTTGGTAAAGTGCATCTCCTATCATTGGTACATGTGCATGTAAGGAATGAATGCAAAATCTAATAATTAAAATGGCATGAAGCTTGATTAAGCAAGGGACAAAATATAGTAATAAGAATTAACATAAGGTTTACCTAGTCACAATGCCGGAGCCATTGACATCAATCTTTCTAAATAGTGCAGTGGAGAAGAATGATGCAAGCTTGCAAATTTCCTTGGTAACTGGTTTAAATTCTGGCATCCAATGAAAATATAAGTAGCATAAACAGCACATCATTCAAATGTTATGTCCAACTGTAATACAATAAGCAACTAAACATTCAAGTATGAATAAAGCTGAAAATCTCACCGTGCATCTGGAGTCCATCTGCGTGACCATAAAAAAATTGACTGATTCTGAACAAGCAGCGCTCTTTCAATTCATTTGGCAGCGGACGACCATTTTTGAAAAAGAACTGCTCCATCAGTATTGCCAATTACCAATCTTAGAACCAAACTTAAACAAAAGCAGCAGTCACAAAGTGAAAAATCTAGAGCAATTGCGACTATATTATTAAAAGATTCAAACCTGAGGTATCAGCTCTTTCACTGGTTCATTCACTAATTTCAGTGGAGAGCTAAAAGCAGATGGGCCTACCCTCTGTTTCATGACCCGAGGGGAACCCGACAAACTCCTCGGCGAAAGTGGCGGTGTACTGCCAGCGGGAAACATAGAAGGTAAAGAATTGCTTGTGACAGCATTTGTACCAGTTGATGTCCCAGAGACATTCAAGAGAGCACCTCCCTTCACATTATTAAGCAACGATTTTACCTATAATTTGCAGATACTTGTAAATTAGATCTTTTACGTATCTCAGCTAAAATGAGAAAGAATATTACATAATCAGGAAGAACTTGCAAGAAACAAACAGAAAAATGGCATCGCCTGCAAATATTGAAGGACTTTGTATAATCTTATATTAGCTTATAATGTATATTAGTTTATAACAATTTCACTGACTCTGAGTAACGGGGACTTGCAAATGCAATAGAATATTAGATAGGTTGATTTCCTACTTACTGGACCAAATATAGGTGGAGTTGAATAATCTTAAGCTGAGGTTAATAATTTCAATAATATCTGAGGAAGACTATAAAGGTTCCACCTGCATCAATCCAGCAACTGTGTATAAGTCAATAGATCTATATTTACTAGATGGAAAAGGTGGACTCATAAATCCGTTTCAGGCCTTGGCTCATTATGAATTAAACCTACAATAAAGAGCAACAAGTGCCGAATGAATCCACTCAAAGAGAGCCGTTACAAGAATATCACTTCTTATGTACGTCGTATGGTATCTACACCAATGTATCAGGAACTACATAGTAGCTCAAACTAAATTCACTTGCACGTTATTCCATACCAACAATATCCTAGTACATCACTTGGATTCTGATAAGGAGGGTTTGTGAGGAATGAGGATTATTGGGAAGGTTTTAAGAAGCGGGAAGGAGGAGCCTCAAAATCTTTATTAGATGAAATGGGACGAGGAAGGAAAAGATCAAAAAAGTGAGACAATCCTCTGGGTCGTTTGCAATATTCTGCATTGTTAAAGAGTTACAGGGAAAAAAAAAACCCACCCAAATACCCAAAAAAATTAAAATTATTGGTAATGTAGGAGTATCAAAAGTTAATTGACATTTCTCCTTGCCCTTCCCCCTCCTAATTTTGTCGTACCAAACAATGAAGAGGGATTGAGATATTTCATCTCTAAGGGTTTCCACAATACCTCCCCTGCATGATACCGCCTAGAAATTTTCTTGCCCCTAACACGGCTATTGAGATTCATCACATGCCCAGAAGGATGCAAATGGGATATTCACATAGAACATCTCAAGATATCGGATAAATCAATCCAGTTTATAAAACTTCATGATTTGATCTTCATATCTGTCGTAGTCCAGAAGCAAGAATAGTTATATTCCCACAATGGTTAATGGACTAACAGATTCCTGGATCCCTATGCATAATCTATTCCAGGTCTCTTCTAGCCCAAAACTTAGCAGCTGAGGTCTTAGCTAGATTTCGACTATTGGCATGATTCCTAATATTCCTATTGTCATTCTCTTTGCCTGTAGTACTCTGATTGGTCACATACTTTCTTTCATATCTTCTAAAAAATAAAATCTTGAAACACAAGGGATAACACCAACGGTTTTAAGAAAAGAAAATCATTTTACATCCTGAAAGCCCAAAGTTTTCTCTGCGTGTTGTATGTAGTTTCCTTTATACTCAGCCTGCCACCTAATTGGCATTTCATACAACATATTATTTATCTGTCATTGAAGTACTCTCTCAAAACATTAACCTAACAGCAAACATTGGACCAAAAAAGGTTCCATGTAAAGGATAGCACAAAATAAATGTCCAATAAGCAGCTGACGTCTACTAATTTTTCACAATCGCCAGCAAACTATGATATAAAAGTACGAAATTAAAAGAACAACAGCTTTACCAAAGAATTGGTTTCAGGCAGCGAAAGCCACTGATCAAAAAGATTATCGGCAATATAAGGATTGGCTTTGATAGCCAAAGGAGACACCTCCTGAAGCAGCAACAGTTCCGCGTCAAGACTCACTACATCCCCATTGAAATCAATATCCATAATTAATTCCTTCAAGTCCTCAAATTATAACTATAATTCAAAACTATGATATCCTTAAACGCTTCTTGAATCATCAAACACAAAATAACGCCCTCCAACTTTGGATTTCAAAGACCTTGACAGCCGAACAGAAGAAGCAGAAAAAAAAAAATTCGAGATGCGTTCTATTAAATTATACAAGCATGAAAAACCTAGAATTCGATTGAATCTAAGGTATCAAAAACCCTTGGAAACATAAGAGCGAATCTCCTGTGAGAGAGAGGGAGCGGGAAGAATATGAAATGAATTGATTGTGAATATACTGTGATGGTCAGCCAGAAATTCAGATGGGACGAATGTGATTCCGTTGAATTTTGGCACGTGATTCTAACGTGGCACCATACAGATGAAGTGAAGGATCTTGAGTGTTGTGGTTGTACAGTAAACGTTTGGCTAACGAATTTGGCACAAATGGTCATCTGGGTACTATTTATTTTGTGTGTTAATGGTGCTTTCCGTCCCATTTCATTAATTTGATCGTTAGACGTTATTTTTTGTTTATCAAGACGTGTTTGATTTGGCAAGAATTCTATAGAACTTGAAAATGAAATTTCATCTTTCATCAAAAATCTTGTTTGATTGACATAATTTTCTTTGCAATTTATTTTCTAATTTATGCTTCGCACGGTTCCAATCCCTTGCTTTTGAGGAAAACCAAATCCCACCAATTCCAGGTAACTTTTTTTTGGCAATGGAAACAAATTATCTATCTAATTGTAACAAATTTTATCCCTTTAATTGACAATTTTCATGTAAAACAAAGCCAAATGAATACCAAAAGATCCAAAAATTTCAATATTTTCTACGGGAAAAATTATACAAATCAAACACA
>CAIGRK010156330.1:0-10693 GCA_903798315.1 Fraxinus greggii
GTAACTTAATTAATTCTATATTATAAAAAACCAAACAAAATCAGAAGAGAGGGAGAAGAGAGAGAATAAAAATGCCTTATCTTCCACCCCATCCCACCCTACTAGAGGTGGCAATGGGCCGAGCCGGCTTATGCACACGAGCTCGGCTAGTTACTCGAGCTCAGCCCATTAGCTCGTGGTTCATGGGCTGAGCCGAGCTTCAGCCCACAAGCTCGTCAAATTTTATTTTTTTTTAAAGATAAACCTTTTTTTGAAAAAAAATATATATATACCCTCCGTCTTGGATGAGCCCTCAGCTCGCCTAGCGAGCCAGTCTCTTCAGCTCGTGTCGACGAGCCCGAGCCGCCCACTAGCCAACTTTTCACGACGAGCCGCTTGGCTCGTTTGCCACCACTACACCCTCCCAATAAAAACCGCCCCTCTTCGTCATCTCCGGTGAGCCCTACCAAAAACAGTCACCGCCGAATCCTTCGACCCACACTGCCACCCCCCACACTTCCTAAATCTGATATCCAGGTGTGTTGTTCTTTTTTCAGAACCATTTCATATTTTAGAGATGATTGATCTAAATTTTGTTGGAATTGTTTGCAGGTTACAGTAGAAGATGACAATACACAAGTAATCAAGAGTAATGGGAAGAGGAAACGCGAAGATGGGGAAGAAGAAGGGTGCAAGTACACAAGGCTAGAGAGGAAGACACACCAGAAGCTACTGAGGAAATTTCGACTTCCTGAAAATTGTAATGTATCAGCCATTACTGCTAAATGTGAAAACGGGGCGTTGACAGTGGTGGTGGAGAAGCTGCCACCGCTACGCAAGGCCAAAACAGTTGAGGTTAAAATCTCTTAATAGATGTATAGATTATATATTAGAAACAAATCTACTCTGTAATGGAAGTTTCGTTCGTTTGTAATAGCTGTAATTTGAAGTTTGGTGTTTTTGACCTTGGAGGTCAAAATGCTCGTGTGGATTTATGTTGTGTCAGTCAACCAATCTATCATGAGTTGCAGAAATTTTAGTTTTTGCAACGTTAATTTGGTCCTGATGTTAGTTCATAAGTTTTACTTTTACTTCTGTTCCTTTAGGGAAATACTTTTTGAAGAAACTTGTAGTCAAATAAAGCATTTGCACTTTAAGTAAATCTTCAAAGTAGACTTTTAAAAGGTCTGTCTAACATGCCCTTAAAGAGGAACAAAGCATGTTGATTGACCATATAAACCAAATTATAGGAGGGAAGAAGAAAGAGTCCCAAGGCTCTAACTTTACCAGCCCACAAAATTACATTTAAATATGTTGGAGTCAAAAATTACCCAAGGTACCGTTAACATGCAACGTCTCTCTAACATTGCATTGCAAACTTAAATTATGGACTCACGAAGACACTTTTTTCTTCCCCTTGCGACTTTTTTTTTTTGGTGGATGTGCTTTTTGCTGAATTTGAATCATCCATCAAATGTTGATAATCTTCAAGGCTAGCGAAGGGAGATGCAGCGGAATGTTTATTTGATTTTTGCTTCTTTTTCTTCTGATTAAAGCTCTCATCCATGTCACTCTCATCATCTGCTTCCCCTATGGCAATGTCCTCCTCGTCTTCATCCTCCCCAGATAAAGTTTCAGCAACATCAATTTCCTTATTGGCAATATCTGAGGGGAAGTCCTCTTCATCACTGCCTCTGCCAATCAAGTCATCATCATCTTCATTTGCAATTTTGTCCAAATCGTCATAGCTATAAACGCCATCTACTTCTAACGCAGGATTAGCAGAGTCCAACACATTTTCAATCTCTTCATTGTCACTCTCATCATCATCGGCACCATCCACAGCATAGAACTCTTCAGCGGCCTCATCATCAGCTGTCTTCCTCTTTTTCTTCTTAGGTTTCTTGGAGGAATTCACTTTATTCACGTAGAATTTGTGGAAAACAAGATCCTCTGGGGGCACATCCTCTTCAGCCAATGACACTATTTCTGGTCCAATCAACTGGTTTTCCATATCAACCTGGACAGATAATAAGAGTTAGGCGAAGTACCGTGGTAGAAAACAATTATTAAATCAAACTGTGACAACAACAATACAAATGAGTTCTACCCTCCAATTGAACTTGAGTGTAAAGCTTATGATTATCGTATCAAGTTCAATTCAGTCGAGTCTAAATGAGGGGAAGAATTGAAAACAAACAATGAGTCAAAATATACGAATCAGACATTAAGTTCGAAAGAAAATATCCAGAGAGAAGATCTAAACCCCGTACCAGCTAAAAAATATATATATATATAGTGTAGGTGAACGAACCTTCTTGGCAGGTTCAATATGGGAGGCACCATGCCATGTACTTTGCCTTGGTTTCTTTTCCATGAACTTATCCAGGAATGAACCAAGTGAAAGGTCATTCAGCGGATTTCCGCTGTAAACAATATTAGCCCCAGAAAGAAGGGTTCTGACCATAGCAGCAACTGATGGGTGCACATGTGAAGCCAGAACCGTTAGCTCCCACCAGCTAACCCGATCTGCATTGCTGTTACTCCATTATGAAATTCAATATCAGAACAATAAACATGAATTAGAAGCCCAATATATAATAATATTAAACATCAGAGAAATAATATGCATGTGCTGCATCTTAATTGCAAGCTGAGCATTTAGTTCTGTAATTTAAGTTGGTAACTACATGCTCTACCAGAAGTGATAAACAAAATTCTTCTCTTTCACCAGTGGTAAATAAAGGAGATAATATCCCTTGGAAGAAATGTTGATTTGTGCAAGATTTGCAAAGGATATTAATGTGCTTCCAAGTTGAGGGTATCATCAAGACAAGTTCAAGGCATTGAAGTTGAGAATCGAGATAATACCATTATATTTTATTAAATGTCAGGTTGAAGTATAATTATACAAAGTGTTCAATTTAAAGGAGAAAAAAAGTACAATTAACTCGTCCAGAATGTGATAGGATCCCCTGCTGCTGCCGTGGATTATACTGATGCCTCAGATACTGGCTGCTGCTGATCTAGGAGAAATGTTAGGCAACAGCTATTGTAACAGGATTTTGATCTACAGAATTGGCTGATAATTGAGGCTTGTTACTGTATTGATTTGCTGAATTGTAAACAGATTTATTGAAATTCATGGAAATAGAAATCGAAAGAACAATTCCAAGCATTCCGAGAGGCTGGATCTCTCCTAATAGACTCAACCAACTACTCAATATTTCCATAACCATTCTGCTCCCTCTCCTATTACATTTATCTACTTCCCCCCTTATTCCTCAAACTACCTCTGATAACTAACTGATATGAATGGAATAACAGACTTAGTTTGATCCATTGTAGCCTCAGCCATCTTAATAGGGGTCTATCAGAATGCAACAAAGGTACTGCACAATCTATTGAGCTTAAGCAACCTCCGTTTCTTCTCCTGAATTCAATCATAGAGCTGCTAACCACATCATAGTTTTCCTCTTATTTTCCAACCCTGTAGGTCTGTATGCTTTTTTCTTTTCTTTTTCCTTTTTCGCTTAGCTCGAAATCAGATGGGTTCAATCTCTCCAAATTATGGACACGGCATTTCTCAAGTAAAAGGTGGAAGACCAATTCACTCTGTGCTTGCCACACAACGCTGCGTCTCTGAGATGCAATGATCTAAGTTCGATGCCATGTGCATATAAAAACACCTTTTGAATTTTATACAGAAGAATAAATTATTTGACTGCCACAAACGTGTATATAACTACTTTCCATTAAACCACCATGCCTACATTTCACATACTTATTATAATCGTAGTGACTATTAGTGATTCTCAGATTGTCAAAGCTCAAGCTCAACACATATTCAAATCAAACAAAGAGTAAATGAAAATTACCAGTAAGAAGGTTCCCTATGACGTGGGTTGTATCCTCCAGGCAATGTCAGGCTATCTTTTTTCCTTTGAAGATGGTCACCTCCTTTACTATCAGACGCTGATTTAAGTTCTTTGCTTTCGTCTACACCATATTTCCCAAGCAAACCATATGCTTCACTTAAATCATCTTCATCAGAACCAGCAGTCAGAGAACCACCTTTATCAAGTGAGGAATCACTATCACTACCGCTTTCATTGCTGGTTTGAGAAACTTCATCTTTGTTATCTTCGTTATCTGGTACAAGAATGGCTTGTTTGTTATCGTCATCTACAATATCTTCAAAATGCTCAAGATCTTCATCGACAGACTCATTTTGAAGTATCATGTTCCTGCATAATGAAGATTTGCAAAGCTTTTTAAAATAAAAGTATTTTCTTAGAAAGTCAATTGAATTAATTTTAGAAAAGTTTTTGAAATCCCAAAGAAGGCAACTTCTAAAAAGCTGAAAGATGCTCCCAGGCTAAACCTTTTTTACTCCAAAATAATAATATCCTTACTGAAACTAGACTTACCACAGTGGTGGGCGTGTTTTGAGGACTTCAGAGAGGAGAAAAAGGCAACCACATGCATACTGAGGTGGCAGTTGTAGAGCTACCTGGTGGATGGTAGGGCAATCAATATATGTAAACAAGCAGATTAATATTCATTAGCTTAGTGGAGTAAATACACAATTAGACTGGTGTTGTTGCCAATAATAATCATGATTTGAACTATCTGTAAATATAGCTTCAAAGAAAAGGAATAAACCGAATACGCTTATTTTTGGGAGTCCCTCACAATAAAGATTTCCTTTTTTCTCCTTTCTTACATAACATTTTCTTTAAAAGTTTGCTTTCATCGTTAAAATTTGGAAGCAAGCCATCCCTTTAGTTTCCACTCCACTCTGATAGCACTTCTCTAGAGTTGAGATGATCGCTTGTTCATCAAATAACATGACCTCAATATACTGAATATTTTCTTACAGAAATTAATTTTAATGTCAAAACAAAAATAGAAGACAATTTTTCCCGAACAGAAGCTAAGCAAATAGAAGTCATAGACTGATCTATCTGCCCACAAGTTATATCTTTAGCATGCCGAGAGCATATGAAACTTAAGGAATATTGAACACAGAAAGCTTCATACGGCAGGCTCTAGACAAATTAACATGACCAGTATGACGGAAAAAAAAAAGATGCATTTAAACACTAACCTGCAACAAGCGCTTCGAGAACGCAGCAACCCGCTTTATGTTAACATCATTTTTCATTGCCCTCAGCGTGAGCCCTATAAATAATTCCTCCTACAGGTTATATACATTCAAACACAGAACAAAACATTATCAGCCACATGCAAATTGGACTCCTGAAAAAGAGATAACAGATGGTCATTCTGACCATACTAGAGCTAGACTCCGGATTATTCAATAAGGGCAAGTCAGAAATCATAACATCAGAGAGAGAGAGAGAGAGAGAGAGCTGTGCGTGCGCCTTTTTTGGGGGGGCGTTTCTAATAAAACAAGTTTAGCGGTAGATAGAACAACAGCCTGGAAAACCATTTGGGCGGTTCATCAAACATAATCTGCAAGTAAATTTGCTGAAGACAAAATCTTACCAACTAAATGTTGTCCTTAAGAGCTTAACTTTAGATGAAGGGATTCAATGTTAAGTCAAAATAGGCAAAGGTGTTTTGTCTTCCCGCAACCCATTTTAAAAAATTGTGCACGTAACATTGATAAAAAATGAATGTGGCATGCACATGAGGCAACATGTTGAAGACTAAATTTAAATAGATAAGCATCTCCTATCAAAGAGCTTAAGCTTTTGATGAGCTGGTTGGTTCAACAAAATTCTAATTCTAAAGGCAGGTTTAAGAATCATAAAAGGAAAGATATAAATTAGAATATAGCTATTGTCAAGAAATCCAGCTGGATAGGAGGAAGTTCAAAATTTTCATGCATTTGCTCAGTGTTCGTGGTTCAAGGAATCAAAATAAAGAGATACCTTGATTTAGAACCACATCAAAAAAGTTGGATAATTTTGCTGACCTTGGAAGAACTAATGGCAGCCGGTAGCAAGAGTTTTGTGTACAAGGCACGATAAAAACGATCGCTAACAATCTGGTTTTTAGATGAAATCTTGTCGAGAAGCATTAATGCTTGAACTCCCACATTAAAGTTCTTCGAATGAACCTGAAAATTGATATACATGTAATTGAGATGAAAATCTAGTTTAACGTCCATACAATGAAATCGACACCATTCATCCATTAGTGCGGCACCAAGAAATAGATTTCCAAGCATTGACAGGCATACCAGCTGAAACAACATTGGTGTTTGGACCTCTATTACATCATCAGCTTGGTCACCAGAAACAAATGGAAAAGCTCTATTAACACCCTGTAAAAGAAGAAAGGTGAGTTATATAATATTTTCGACTGTTCATGCCAAATTACAATATAATCATAAACTTCGAAATAGAAAATACGAGCATGAAGAGAAGGCACTTAATCACTTGGCATAAAATTATAAAAGACTTTGAATGAGAAGCAAGACCAATTAACTTTTGCATTTTGTTTGAAGCATGCTGAGACATGGATTCAAAGTCACCAAATAAGATGGACATCGCTATCGGACACCCTAAATTGGAAGAAGTTAAGCAACTTTCCATACTGGATTAGATTACATTAGATTTTACCACTATTTGCAGTCTCTGAATTCATGGGTATTGCTATTCTTCTAGTTTTCATGTTAGCATAGATTCGATCATATTTGGTTAGAACCTGGGGGTTCCCTTATTCTCTAGATTGCTTCTTATCAAAGATATAATCATATTTGCTGTGCAGCGGGAAGGTTCTGTACCCAACGACTGATCATAAGTACCAAATTACATGGGCTCAATTCGGTAATTTGATCTAGTTAACCTGGCACTTTATTCAGCAGATACAATTTGTGAAGCAACAAACTACACTAGCAATCTAGCATCATCGCTGATCCAAGAATTTTTAGCTTTTTGGAAGTTAAAGTCGAAATCCTATCGACTTTCAGGATCAAGCTTAGTCTGTGAATACTGAATAAATAAAGAAACTGAATTCCTAAGTTTGAGCTCAACAGTCTTTATGAACTGTCCACTATCGAATATCCAATGTGGTAGAAAGGAAACAGGTTGCACTGACTGTTAGAAGAGCTGATAATAACCGCGAATCCATTCCAATATGCGATTCTGACAATGATTTAGGTTTGTTCTCTTTCAAGGAACTGGAAGATTTTTTCTCTTCGCTTTGCTTGGCCACAGATGGTACTTTACTCGCCTCAGAAATCAAAACCTGAAAAGGCGGATTAAAATACTTTAAATCTTTCTGGTGAAGAAGAAAAAGGGCGCTATAAATCGACATGCGATCAGTCCAGAATGAATATAAATGAAACTGGCATGTAGAACCTATAAAGAATATGGATGAAAGTGGAACGTAAAGCTTAGAGAGCAAAAATTTATAACTGAAATTTAGATAGTGTCAATGAGTGCAAAATCTTCGGCCAATACCTTAAAGAGAGCAAAATAAATATCTATCAAACGTTTTGCAGCCTTCGGTCCATCGCCCTTGTGACTCAAACGAATCTGGCTCAAAAAATTAACCTGCAAATTGGTAGGATATCAAAACAAATAGTTTGCAGGTTCAACACATTGTGAATAAGGAACAGCAACCAGTTAACAAGTTTACATATCAATTGTTACACATACTCACCTATAATGAGCACGAATTCATACAGATAAACAACTAATAGTGCATCATAAAAGAAGGAGATGCGGACCATGTGCACTAGTCCAATGTCTTGAGAAAATCCGGGTAACCAAACATGAAATCCAGGGAAGCAATAATTTTATATCACATTATAAGACAGAAGGGAAACAAACTAGTGAAATAGTAGCGTATAAGTTTCAGAAACCACTAATCTTCAAACAACTTTCGACGGGAAAACTTCACAGAAAGTAAGAGAAAGAAGATATCTATATCATTTTAAGTTATAATCAAAAAATGCAAGATGATATTGAAGCATCATTGCTACTGCAATGAGACAACTTAACTACACCTCAAAAGGCAAAAACTAAAGAGAGACGTTTCAGAATGGGTGCTATATTAGCAGGTAAGGGGAGAAAGGGCGACAATAGAATATCGACTTACTGCGTGATATTTTGCTCTTAATCCAAGATGAGGTCGGAAAAGGAAATTATCCACTTCATCGATCACCACAGCCTATTATAATTAAGAAAAGCTTCAACAAATTAATGTTGAAAAAATTCAACAGAAGAAATTATTATTCTCAAATCAGCATATTATCATCCACAATAAACAAAGTAATAATAATTCAAGGTTGTCAGCTTCAAGTTTTCTATCCAATAATAGCAAGCAAGCTTCCAATCAATAATGGAACGGGAATCCAAAACCATATCAAGACTAATTTATAATAGGAAAATTATAATACTTCCCATTAAGTATCCAATCAATTTCAACTACTCTAGCTTGTAACAATAAATTTATGCAGTACTACAGGTCAATCTTTGAAGTAACATTTTGGTCAGAAAACTAAGTTATGATTTCAGTTGCTTCCGCTTGATTATCTAGGTATAGTTAGAATTTCAACTGGTGTCATCACATTATAGGAATTTATGCACTGTCTAGGACTCTTCCTCAGAAGTACAAGTATGATCAAGTGATGGAAGGATCTTATTTAGCTACCCATGATCCAATTTTAGGCGACAAAGTGATGCAAAACATGACCAGGAAATAAAATAGAAAGAAATTCAGAGAGAGAGAGAGGGAGGGAGGGAGGGGGAGAGAGAGAGAGAGAGGGAGAGATTTCAATTTTCTCAATAATTCAATCCACAAATAGTCTATTAAATGAAGCCTATTCCCGTCATATTGTTGTACAGAAGTTAAACTAATCAAATCTACTTTTAAGTCGAACTCTATTCCTAATTCTATTTCATTTAGAATCTCCATCACAAATGTTATCTAATTTCAGAAGAACTAATATATATGACAATAGGCAACAAGCTAAATATTTCAGTACAGTTCAAGTTAGCGTGCAAATCAAACTGAATATATACTGCCATGAACCATACCACTAGCAAAATATCACTAATTATCCAGACAATCAACTATTCAATTCTAGAAAGGAAAACATGTAACTTGATTCATTCGTCAAATGCTTAAAGTAACAACAGGAAGTTGTGGTTCAAATAAACTCATACCTAATTTATAAAATAGCTAGATTAATCCGCATTAAAATGCCTCATAAAATTAATTAAAATGCTAAAGATTACCTTCATATTTGGATGGTCAGCCAAAAGATTTGCTAAGTGATAATCAGCATTAGATGCAACTTTGTTTTCAGGATGTCCTAGCTGTAGGCAAGAAGAAGATAAGAACATATTCCAGAAACTTCATTGAGTTCCATGTAGTCCAATGCAAAAGTTCAGATTTACCTTGTTTACCAATGCAGAGAGCAGACGACGCTCTTGCTCTGATTTGCTTCGCAGCAATGTATACATGGTCTGGGCACAGATGATAAACATGAGAATTAAACGTAAAATAATAACCACCCTTATTCTATAATGGGATTGGGAGATCTCAATCTTTTCCTTCAAAAGAAAGAAATAATATTCCTCGGGTACTTGTGACTTATCAAGGACAAAGGAAATGCGTGCGAGTAATTATATATGCATAAACCACTACGATAATTGCGAAAAACGAATATTAAAATCCAACCTTCAATGCCTTGTTTCTTAGTATATCCAACACATCTTGTGATGCTTCCACAAGCGCAGAAACAAAGCGATCATACCTGTAATTCATCCAGTACCACATGAATGTTGTCTATTAAATGGGGATCTAATTGTTTGTTGAGCACCAAAATTCTCCAGAATATAAAACTCTCAAAATCCCAAATTATTGTGTTCATTTAACCATGAAACTTATAATATAAAGTACAGTGGACAAGAAACAAAACATGTCAATTTTATAAATACAGAGATTTGGAATCTCATTTGAAAGAAATACGAAGGACATTTTTCCCAATTTTTAGTCCCACAAACCTTATAGGTGTCACTTAAATTTTACATAGCATACCATTTTAATAGTTACTCATCAACAAGATGGAAATGAATGAGTAAATAAAAAAAAATACCTTTCCTTTAGGCATTCCTCCCAATACCAAAAGAGTAAAAGAGAATAACCATCTTTTGTATCTGAGAGATGATTTAGAGGCTGCTGAACAAGAGTCTTCAGCTTACGATCTGGTAATAGACTGGCAGAATAATAATAGACAATGTTAAATATTGCATGAAGCCACTAAGATGCTAAATGAACACTGAGGCGAACATAAATGCCCTTTTGTACGCATACAACACATGGCCAATAATTGAAAACAAACTTTTTTATTTATGGTTACATAACTAACAGGTGGGAGCAGCTCAACAAGGCAATTGCCAGAGCCAATTCTCAAGACAGGAAATTGCAACTGATTGTCATTCTAACAATTTAAGAAAATGTCCATCAGGGAACAAATCTTAAATTGAACCAACCAAACAGAAAGAAAGGGTGTTGACCTCAATATAAAAAGTTCTTTGAGTGCTTCAAAGGCTGCCAAAGCATGGCGTTTACCAACTTTTGATGTCACCATTCCTGCACGTCATTTTATTCAAAACATCGTGTCATAAAACCAAGGTTTAAAAAGGCGAAATCAAGTACTGAGGTGGTTTTTCTTTATGAGGCGAAGCATAAGCCTCAAGGAGGATTGAGACGTAAGCCTCACAAAAAA
>CAIGRK010156384.1:0-16773 GCA_903798315.1 Fraxinus greggii
TTATACCATTTTGAAAATATTGCTTTGTTTTTAGACCATTTTCATGTATTTCCTCAACTTTACCTGCACCGTATATCACAGATCAAACTCAATTTTATCCACATTTTTTTATAAAATTCCTTCTCACCGGTGACAACGATGATTCGGTTCGCCGTCGGTGCAAATTTCCTCCTAGCGCTTTCGATCCTGGCCGTCGCCGATGGCCGGAATTTGATCAAGCTGCCGTCTGAAGCTCGCCAATTCCTTGGCGGCTTTGAGGACAGTAGCAGTGCAGCCAATGAGGATGCCGTGGGGATCAAATGGGCCGTCCTCCTAGCTGGTTCCACCGGTTACTGGAATTACCGACACCAGGTGATTAGCTTCCTAACACGCACATTTATTAAATTTATGATTGAAATTAACTGCGAATTTTTTATTTTTGGCTGAACTTTGATTTTATAATTCTGTTTATAATTACACAGTTTCTCATTTATGTTTAAAGGATTCTCTTTTTGGTTTTTGTTGTACTTTTTCTCGAAAGAGAATAAATTTGTCATTACTCAACTTCATAAAAATCGTGGCATTTTCTGTAAAGTTCGTAGCTAAAGTAATCTCCATAATTTGGGGTGGGGTGGGCGTATTCACTGCTTAGATTTCATTCCATGTTTAGTGCTAGGGCGTCAAGATTTCAAATTTGGTCGTTAAAAGTACAAGAGGACCAATTCTTTATATATTTATCTGGAATTCTGTTACAAGTGAAGAAGGGTGTGGTTTCCTTACACTTTTTACGTAGTAATTTAGAATTGGAAAAACAAGTTGGCAATTTATCTTGACAAAAGAAACTGAAAATGATCTTATGTTAGGTATAGTTATCCTTGACATGATTTACGTAATTGTTGGATTAGGAAGTTCACCGGCCCACACAATTTTATAATTTATTTTGTTTGAAATCGGCATTTTTTTTTTGGCAGCCGATGAAAATGAGTAACATAATGCCATTATTGTATTACATTTCTAATCCATTTACGTCTTTTTGAAGATTTACGTACGATACAGCATCTTCATTTGTTTGGTCTTGCTTTGATTTGTTTTATGTGGAGGAGGACAACTTCTATTTTAAATTGATCACATTCATAGAAACAAATAGTATTTACATGGGACCTATAACTTTTTTTTTTCTTCTCCCTTTTTTCAATCAAGATTATAACTGGCCACTTTACATGCCTGCAAGGGTATTTAAAGTTGATTAGGGACTTCCGAAAACCAAAACTCTTGGCATGAAGATTCTAATGATTTGAAAACATTTACACATTTCTCTTCACTTTAAGTGTGATGTGCAGAAAGAAGAGTAAACATGAATTAAAGAGAATTTGACGATTTTTTTTTTTTAGAAATTTAAAATTGAGTTCCTACTAACGATCCCATAATTGGTATGACCCTATGCAAGGAGTGGGAATAGATTAACTGAATTTTTTACATTCAGTTCTGTCCTTAATCTATATTGACAAACTTTACTCCTGTTATTTAATCATATTTCATGGTTTCCTATAATAATATACATGGTCTTACATGCAACCCATAGAGATGAATATGATGACATTGCTCGAAATGAAGAGAACCCTATGCCTGGAGTGATCATTAACAGCCTCATGGCGAAGATGTTTATAAAGAAGTTCCTAAGGTTTGTGTTATTCTCAAGTCTTTTAGTCATATTTTGATTGTTGAAACTGTATTTCTATTTCTCATGTGGTGAATTTTTGTAAACCAGGATTATGTTGGAGAAGATGTTACTGTCAACAACTTTTTCGCTGTGATCCTTGGGAACAGAACTGCGCTCTCAGGAGGTCCTGGGGTGCTTGGTTAGTAACTTACTAGTAGCATCCTTTGATTTGCGTAGTTTTTACATTTTTTTCCCCTTCTTGGTAGACTAGTTATGCTAACTGGCTTATTTGTTATTACACATATGCTCAGGGATGCCTACAAATCCTTACCTTTATGCAAATGACCTAGTTGATGTTTTGAAGAAGAAGCATGCTTCTGGGACTTATAAAAGCTTGGTAAATCAATTATTGGCTTTCATTTTCAGTGCCAATTTATACCATTGTAGCATGTTCTGAAATTTTGAAGGTTATTCTTTTAAACTTTATTAGGTTTTTTACCTTGAAGCTTGTGAGTCCAGAAGTATTTTTGAGGGTCTTGTTCCTGAAGGCTTGAATATATATGCAACCACTGCATCAAATGCGGAAGAGAGCAGCTGCGGAACCTGCTCAGGTGACTACCCGGGTTCTCCCCCTGAATATGAAACCTGCTTGGGTGACTTGTATAGCGTTGCCTGGATGGAGGACAGGTACACACCTGTTTTTCTTCCTTTTTTGCATATTGCTAATTATATTTTGGTGGCTTGCCTGTTGATCACTCGATCATTAGCTACCCAAGCAACCTTATTAACTATCTTTTTAGTAGCAGCTATTGAAAGAAAATAAAGGGATGTATTTGCTAATAATTTCAATTTAGTGGGGTTATAGATTGATTACTTAAATGACCATGTTCGGCTTTATGTTTTACTAATTACTCACACCCATTTGTTCATGATCGGTGGAACACACAATTTGTGGAAAGAAACTTTGTAGGAACAATATCAACTGGTAAGATCTTGTATCTAACTGTGCATTTACAATTGAACAGCCTGCCTGAAACTAGAGAATTTTAGGCTTTAGTGGGAACGTTGGAGTCGACCATTTGTATTTAACCTGAAATAAATTGCAAAATTAGAGCATCAGTCTTCTTGTGGTGGGAAGGTTGAAATTCTACATGGATTTCACCTAAAAAATTGCACATTTAGTGCTCTTGGTTGTCATTTTACGGTGGACGTTGTTCCTAAAAAATATAAGAATGGAGATAAATGAGTATAATTATTTTTAGTGTCTTGCTAGAAACATCCAAAATGCAGCCGCCCTCCATCTTGTTTGTTTGATTGTTTGTTTGTTTTTGTGTGTGCATTTCTTATGATTTTATGACGTTGGCATTCACAGGTTAGAAGGAGAACTGCTAATCAAAATTCTTTTTATGGCTCCCATGTCATGCAATATGATGACTTGAAGCTAAGTGTGGAGAATCTTTTCCTGTACATGGGTACAAATCCTGCTAATGATAACCAGAGTTTTGTGGACAACAATGCTCTGCACCCATCTTCGAAAGCTATTAACCAGCGTGATGCTGATCTTTTACATTTTTGGCATAAGGTATGTGTAACTCCTTTTCTACTACACTGAGTTAAGTACACGCTTTAATCCTAATGCGTGTTTTTGTCATGCGTTGGTACCATTTAGAGGTCAGTATTAGTTAAATGATATAATAAGAGGTCAGTTAAGCTGCAGGTCAAATTTGAAAGGGAGTGCCAATGTTAAATTCGAGTCCATTATTTGGACATTGGTGAAGCTTCAGGCAGTATCATTAATATACATTCATAATGTTTGGGCTAATGGATGCTAGTACTCTGTAACAAATTACGCCAAGACTTCCCAGAAAAGAAGCTAAAAGCTCCCTGGATAAAAATATCATACTCTGTTAGTCCCTTTATGTAAATGATTTCACTTTTTATAGGTAATTTGGATAAAAAAAATTAACATTTGTTTGTATCATTATACAATGCACAAGGAAAAAAATTCTGAACTGCTATTTTTCCATGTTAAAGGTAATAAGGATTACTAGTCAGAGAACCTTGCCACATCTGCTAAAGTGAAAGCTTAGCCCTATTTGTATGGCTAGAAGAGGGCATTCCTATAATCTACAATATACTAGAATACATGAAGCACCCCATAATCAAGAATTTTAAGGCCTTGTTTGTTTCTGATTAAAATCAGATTTTAATTTAAATCAAAGTCAAACAATCAATATTAACCATATCTTTCATGGGTTTCACAGCTTTTCAACCACGCATTTCAAAAACTTCTATCACAATCTTCTAAAAATCTAATTTTAATCCTTACCAAACACCCACTAAGTATATATTTTTCTTTTGTGACAAAATTTAAACGATATACCTTTGAACCTTTCTATGAGCAAAGTTTTAAATCAAGTGGTTCAATGCTTTTTATGAAAATGCCACTAATTTTTTTTTTCACATATTACTTAAAACGAAAATAAAAACAATTCTTTTCCATAATTTTCTGTTGCTTCAAAGACTTCCCCACTAAACTTCAGAGAAGCCATTTCTCATCTAATTTCACCGAACTCTTTTCCATTTGATAAATGTAGCCTGAATTTCATTTTACATTTATTTTCTCTTTTGTATCAGTTTAGTTTATTTTTCAATTGGTTTGAAATTGGGTTAGGAGTTGAGTGGGTAAAACTGAAACCAAGGACAAGGCGTGGACAAAATTATGTGAAACTTGAGGAGTCTTCTTGATGCTAAAATTATTATGTCAATCCTACAGCTCTAATGTCTTCTTCGTTCACTCTGTAAAATATAGACTTTAATGATATGTGTTAGATACATATAGTGGTTTACATGACATTCTGGCAGTTCATCAAGGCGGCTCTCTTGGGAAATTTGAAGCTCAAAAGCAGCTTGCTGATGCTATGGCATGCAGAACGCACGGTGACAGTAGTATCAAACTTGTTGGGAAACTTCTCTTTGGAATCGAAAAAGGGCTGAAGTGCTAAAGACCATTCGGCCTAAAGGCCAGCCTCTTGATGGTGACTGGGACTGTCTTAAATCCTTGGTACGATTCATAACTGCATTCCCGCAATATGACTGCTTTCTGTTCAGATAAAATATTATGAGACCACATAAAGCATGAGATATTTTTATGCTACACCCTAGTATTATTAATTTTATGTCCTTAGAATAAAAAAATAACTCCCCATGTGCTGACCCTATTAGTTGGCCTTGCACTTGAGTAAACATCCCATGTATGTTCGGTATGCAATTTTAGATCCTATTTAACGGTGAGATCAATAGCTTTTTGATCAACAGCTTTTTAACTTCCTTTCTTGTTTAATATTGTCTAGTACTATCAAACCTACCTACCAAATGTGCCACCAGTGTATTACGGTATTATGTTCTGAAAAAACCTGCGTTGCTCTGATTTTCTTTGCAGGTTATAACATTTGAGACTCACTGTGGATCTCTATCTCAATATGGAATGAAACAAATGGCAGAGGCAGAGGCAGAGGCAGAGGCAGAGGCTCAGGCCTGTGCCAGTTTCCCTTCCAGTTCTTGGAGCTCTCTCCACAGGGGATTTAGTGCTTGAATGCCCCAAAATTCGGGATACAGAGAGTTTCAGAACTTGCTTGGCTAACTTAAATTTCATTTTAGAAAGACTGACTTTTCGTAAAGCAAGTTTTTGAACTAAAAATCTTCCCGAAAATTAACTTTTGAAATATCTCAAAGATGTTCCCAAAAAACAAGTACTTAAAAGTAACTTATAAGTTCAGCAAAACGTGCTCAAATTTTATTGTACATGGAGGATATGACCTTGGTACTTCAATGTATCATGTATGTGTAACTTCAAAGCTAAACTGCTGCCTTATGACTCGTATTTGGTACCTATAAATGATTTACCTTTCATGTTTATGCTTAAGTCCTTGTTTATTTCTCATTTTTCATCTATGAAAATGAAAAATATACCCGTTATCCATCACATCAAGCCATCAATTTTGAATTTCTATCTTTTGCGTAGAGTCCAATAATGAGTTATATTTTTCATTCTCATTCTATAATAATGTGGCTCAAACGATGGTAAAACATATTTTTAGCAATATATATATGAATTTCGGTGAAAATAATCATCTTTCTCATTGTAGTTTTGTCTCGGAGTTTGTGTTTTTTCATGTTAATTATGTTGAATACAATATTAAATTAATATGTATATGACTACTCTTTCTAACAGTTTTAGATTAAGAGAGTGTGTGACAATGCGCTTAAATTGTAATTTAAGTTTTTCGAACTTACATTTTATTCGCATAATTTACATGATTCACGACTTACTACTCACTTAGCTCCTGTTTGATGGAGATTAAAATCAGTTTTTCAGTAAATTTTGATAAAAATTAATGAAATATGTAGTTGAAAAATTGTGGGTTCTATAAAATGTATAATTTAAATTAATTATTGATTTTGACTTAAATAAAAATCTGAATTTTAATTTCTACCAAATAGAGGTTTAATTCCACACATTTCATAGTCCTTACAATTTATAAGTATTTAATGACTTAAAAGCACTATAAAATAATTTTTTAATGATTCAATATGATATCAATGTATATGACTACTCTTTCTAACAGTTTAAGATTTTAGATTAAGGGAGTGTTGACAATGCACTTAAATTGTAATTTAAGTTTGTCGAACTTACATTTTATTCGCATAATTTACATGATTCACGACTTACTACTCACTTAGCTCCTGTTTGGTGGGAATTAAAATAAGTTTTTTAGTAAATTTTGATAAAAATTGATGAAATATGTAGTTGAAAAATTGTGGGTTCTATAAAATGTATAATTTAAATTAATTGTTGATTTTGACTTAAATTAAAATCTGAATTTTAATTTCTACCAAATAAAGGTTTAATTCCACACATTTCATAGTCCATACAATTTATAAGTATTTAATGACTTAAAAGCACTATAAAATAATTTTTTAATGATTCAATATGATATCGGAGTAGGTAAAGGTTTTAAGTTCAAATCTTATCACTACTTGTTCAGTGAAATTGCGTACGTGTCAGTCCTTGACGAAAAAATGAACGAAATTAAGACCATAAAAATGAAGAGTGGCAAAACTTGGTCAGATATTATTGTAACTCTCTCATTCGCATATTCCAATTTCCTGATGTAAATAAATATTAATCAACACACAAATCCAACCATTATTGCATAGATAAGCTCGTCAAAGTCTGGACTTTAAACATGATTTTATTTATGATGTCATCAACCTAATATTCACTGAACCCGAGTTAAATATTAAATCATGGTTAAGTTAGTCACGTGCTAAGCGCCTGTGCACTGGTATGCGAGAAATGTCCATAATTTAAAATAATGATATAATAATAATAAATCAAATAAATATAACGGCGACCTAACAGCGCAAAAGATTCCGTTTGATGAGCTAACGCCGTGAAGTAAAATCCAATCTTTAAGTGGGACACAATAACGCCGTAACTTAGCGAGCTCGACGGTTTACTCGAAAGAAATCGAGACCGTCAGATTTTCTTTCAACGCTCAGAGATGAAACAATAGAGTGAGAACAGGAAATGGAAGGGGTACAAAAATGGGGGTTTCGAAGGAAAAGAGAGTTTTCTTACTTTTCTCTCCATTCAGAAGAAGAAGAAGACTCTCTCTCTCTCTCTCTCTCTGAATTTTATCTCTCTATTTTTTTCATTTCTCAAAAATTAAGATCATTATTTTGTTGGAGAATTTGGTGAGTGGAAATGCAGTGAAATATTAATCATCGATGATCTGAATTTTTTTCGATAGTTTATTATTCTACAATTGCGGGTTCGATTATGGGAATTTGTATTTTGGTTTTTTTGAATCGCAGGTGCATTTTGGAACGGATTGGAGTTGTTTTGTGAAGAATACTGAAGTTTGGTTTCGTTAGCAGATTGTGAGAAACTGATGCACTCGATTAATTATTCTTCAGTTTTGGAGTTTAATTATGGGATTTACTTGAATGATTTGTTTGGTTTTTGAATCGCAGGCATTTTAAAGCGGATTGGAGTTGTGTTAAGAAGAATACTGAAGTTTGATATCGTTAGCGGTTTGAGAGAAACTGACGCACTTCTATTGGATATGAAAAATATTTTTCTACAGGTTCGTCGTAATTGGAATTATTGTTCTGTTTTCGTGTGTTTCCTTGGAGATTTTTTGCGATAATACGATTTTTGTCCTTAATTTTGGTTTGACAGGTATACTGTGAGATTGGAAATCAGTTTTAGGACTCGTGAGATCTCGGTTTAATACAAGAGCTGAAAGTTGGAGCCCGGATTCGGTGTCATTTCACCGGAAAATCCTTATCTGCCGGGAGCTTTATGAGTAAAATGACTTGAATCAACAGAAATTGTTGTAAACTCGCCATTCATAAGACTCGTTTGTGAAAGGATAAACGTTTATTCTGGAACCGAAGTTTTGATTATACAAGGTAAGAAAGCCAGCCATTTCCGAATATATCACAATATGTAAAGTTTGATTTGAATTTTCTCATGAAACTTCTGGTTTTTGTACTGCAGAATCAGGGGGCTCTTTTTGGGAGTTCCACAGGCTCTGATATTCTCAGGCGTTCTCACCCACTCACTCTGTTTTGGTGTTCTTCACATTGATTTTTTCAAAACCAAGGACACCGATTGTTTGGATTTTGTGGATTCAATCGGAGTTTCTTTGCTAGGAACACGAAGAAGAATTGAATCTATTGGGGGAGAGAGAGAGATAAGAGGCTTTCAGGTAATGAATGGTGATTCACGTCTGAAGACCGGCGAAAATTGCATCCTCATCTCTTTGGAGTTTCTCGCCTTCGAATTATTTCGTCAATTTGTAATCACTCTCTTCTCACCTAGATTTACCAATTTTCCATCTCTTCGAATTTTCCGGAGTGCATTTCAGTTTCACCTTTAAATTTAAAACCAAGTTTTGAGCACCACCTTTTCACCAAAATTTCCCTATTTGTAAACAAATACGATCATCTTCTTCTTTCAAATTTCCTACGCAGTTCTTTATGCTACTAAATATTTCTTCAATCTTCGAAACGTTTCTTTGCAGAAAATTAAGACATGTAATGCGGATTTTCCCAAAAAAATTCTTGGGCTGAATTCTCAACTTTTTTTTTTTTTGGTTATTTTCCAATTCTGCCGTCCATTTTGGTACAGATCCTGACCAAAAATTCACTTCTGTGAATGCGCCAGAAATTATCTTCTAAATTCAGAAATTTAATCTTCCAATCATCATCAAATGATAAAGTGATTTCGTTTAATTTCTAATTCTGAAGTCAGAATAACCCCAACTATTTTTTTTTTTTTTTCCATTTATATCCTGTTCCTGTTTCCACTTATTGTAATTTGCCAGTTTAAAATTTTAAGCAGTATTTAAGTTAAGGGGGCTAACTCCGTCATTGACGATGATGACAGGTGTAGAAAGGCGCGATGGAGAGGAATAATTCCAGCACCAATAGAGAAGGAGGATTGTTACTGGGATCCGAGTCATCCAGGTCACCAGTAACGACGTCGTCTGACTTATTTTTGCAGTGGGGGAATCGGAAAAGGCTACGATGCATGAAGGTCCAGGCCAAAGACCACAGCAATAATGAGTCTGCCGGGTCTGTCCCTGTTAATCGGACAACAGCCCGGGTCGACCGCCGGGTGATTAGGTCGGATTCTAATTCGAACCATCCGAATAATAAAAATGCTACTGCCATTACCAGCACCAAGAGTAACGGGTATTTGAATCTCCGTCAACGTCCAGCTTCTCCGTCTCATCATCGAATTTTGAGGTAATTTCCTTTTTATTCCTATTATTTTATTTTGACGAGGGCGTGGTTGTGACTCTGGGGATTGTGGCACGTGGGTGATGGGGGTGGATTTCTTGTCCTCTACTCATTGGTTTGAATTATAGTGTTGAGGAGTTTTTCTTAAATCCTGGTTTGGGGTTGGAACTGCTTGACGCGCGAAAGATCGAGGACCCGAGTGGTCAGCCATTGAAATTAAAGAGTCAAATTTTATATAAATCATACATCGAAATTCCAATTTTTTTGAATTGAAGTCTCATATGTTGCAATGGAATCATGACGACCACGCTTCACTGTCCATGTTGAATTGGCTCACTAATCCGAGCGAAAATTGTTATATTGACACCACAATCGCACTACTCGATTATAACAGGGCGATGTGTGGCGCGTGAAACTATTATTATAAATTTTGGGAGGGTCCTCCTCTCAAAAGTTAGTCATTGAAGTTAAAGAATTTTAAGATTGTGTAATCACATATTGAAATCTCGTACATGGGAATTTAAGTCTCAAGCAAGAATTCATGACAGCCTTATGGTATGATCGAGTCTGAGATCCAATACTCTGTTGGCTGTAAGGTTAAGATCAGAGTGCAAGAGTGGGTACAAAAAAGAAAATATGGATGGAGAGGGGTTTTCATTCATTCTTATAGAGTGGGAGGCCCATCTTTGAATAGAATAATAATTGCACCACACCCACTTGCAAGTGGCGACATTATTGATAGATGGCTTTGGCGTATCTTGTCGTATTATCATCTAATTTTCATTCTCTGCTTTTATTTTTTTGATCCTAAATTGATACCTGAATAATTACTGATTATATATTCATACCCAAAATTTAAATTTATTGCACTTGAATGTAATATAATTACCCAGTGATAGCATCTGATTGGGAGATAGAAAGGTGGGCCCACCCATTCCTTTCCTTTCCTTTCTTTTCCAGTGTCGATGTTAGATCCAAAATTAATCTTAAATTGCGTAGGAGGATTGTATCTTAATCCAATGGCCTAGAAAACGCTATCAATCACCCCTTCCTTTTTTTTTTTCCCTCTACTATAACAGATCAGATGTGCACACGTTGGCCATATTCATTGACGCTTACTTTTGAATTAAAAATAAAATTAGAAGAACCACAGCCCCCTCTCTTAACAACTTCCCTATTTTTCTACGCATAACCTGTGATCCAGACAGAAACACTACTACCCCACAAATATTTTTACTCGGTAATTTCTTATTTGCCCATGCTAAAGTTTTTATTTACTTTTTCACTGGCTGGTGTTAATTAATTAATTGTTAATTATTTATGATGTGTGTATGTAGTAGTGACTTTGTTTATTGTCTGTGTTTTAGGAATTCTGAGAGTAGTTGTATTGGTGGTATGAGGGGAGGACAAAGCAACGGCGTGAGAGGGGTGGCTTCTCCGGACAGAGGAGGAGGGGACAAAAAAGGTACTGCCAACAATAATACCAATCACAATCTCAATAACAATAACAAGAATAATGACCACGGCGGAGGTGGTGGGTCGACGTCATCGGAGACAGCCCACGACGGCAAGAAAGGTGGATCGTCGGGAAGTGACACGATCCCCACCGCGTGGCCACCTAAGTTTGTGATTGCCTTGACAAACAAGGAGAAAGAAGAGGATTTCATGGCCATTAAAGGCTCCAAACTCCCTCAAAGACCTAAGAAAAGAGCCAAGTTTATTCAGCGCGCCCTCAATGTGAGTTTTTCTTTTCTTGCACCTATTAATTTGTTATAATTTACTTCAATATTTCGTTATTAAGTGATTATCATATATACCCAAATCAGAATCCCATCTCCTGCCATGAATGTGATGGATCATTTCATAATTAGCGCCTGTTTAATTAAGTATCTTTTATGTGAATTATTGGTTAAGTAGCCATGAAAAATCGTAAAAAATAAATTTTTTTTTTCAGAGAATGAGTGGTTGATAACGAGTGTAAACTCATAACAATATTAATTATTCAGATTTTGGTAATATTAATTAAAAAGAATTATAAAAAGTGCAGTAAAGAACATCTATCTTTTGTGCCAAAATGCATTCAGGGAGGAGTGGTGCGGTTGTGGAATAAAGTCCCATGTATTTTATATTTAATTTTAAAATAAAATATTTTTTTACATAAATATAAAAAAATTTCATACTTTTTTAATTACATCTTTATCAAAAATATATTATTTTAAAATTTATCTTCATTAACTGGTCTTTAATAATTTATATTAGGTGGTGAGAATGATGTATGTGGGGCTGCAAGGTTGTCTTGGCACAATCAACTACTAGAAATTGCTGTGTAAGGATAACCTAGTAGGTTATAGGCTTACACGTATCCACTTTTTTTTATCGATTTGCTTGACCTCACCTAACGAGAATATATTATCTTAAAGGTTCGACGCTACTTATTTTATGCTCTTATCGTTTGAAAAAAAAACAAAATGGGTATTGCCCAAGGAACCACGTTTGATAGAGTAATTTAATTTTTATTTGGATTTTTTTCCGAGTAAGGAAGCAAATAAAGGAAATGAAGGGTAATTAAGTTCTAGTAGGAATGGCTTAGCTTATAAGTAATTTTTGTAATCATCAGAAAAAAAATTACTTATTCTTTAATTGTTTATATGCAGTTGGTAAGTCCAGGGGCATGGCTATGCGATCTGACCCTAGAAAGATACGAGGTCAGAGAGAAAAAGGTCTCAAAGAAGGTACAACTCAATTTTACTTTTAAATTATAATAATTTGGTTGAACTTGAGCATGAGTAACAATTAATTAATTTATTTATTTCAGAGACCAAGAGGGTTGAAGGCAATGGGAAACATGGAGTCCGACTCAGACTAGAGGAATGTGGAGGAAATTTGTGCACCTTAAATTACACAAACTGGTGTATTTTGTGTTTCTTTGACTCCATTTTCAATTTTTTTTTTATCAATTTCTAGAAATTTAATAAATAATTATGCTACATTTTCAAAAAAGAAAAGAAAAAACCGAGATAAATAAAAGAAATTACGACGAATTATTGCTACAAGTTATTTGAAATTAATATCTTAATAAATGAAACAAATATACAAAATGTTAAATTAAAATTTCAACTCGATCACTTCTTTGAAGCCCAATCCAAATGGTGCTACTTTCCACTTGGAGGTGGAAAGGAATAAAAGAATCCATTCTTTTCCTTCTTTTACTCCTAAATTCCTCAGCTGGTCATAGCAATGAAAGATTATATTTTGTCAAAATAAAAATAAACCATCTATCTATTTAATATACCAAAGAATGAACAAAATTCATTATTTTACTATCTATTTATGGTTCTAAACATGTCCTGTACATGTAAAGAAAAACAAAGGCTACAAATCAGAGTAGAATCGTTCACATCATACTTCCGCTGATTTAAAAACCTAAGAACTTGGGGGCTAACAAGAACAACGGTTCCAAGGCACTCGGAGCAAATTTCCTCGCAAAAAGATAACAATGAGACGACGGCTGATCATTATACGAGCAGTTGTGACCTTCAAAAATTCTCTTCATGAATCCTTCCGTAATGTCTGCTCTTCCAAATGTGCCTGGGTGAGCTCCGCCCCTCGACCAGTCCACCCAAGTGATACTTCTATTTGCCAGAAGTTTTCCGGCTTCAATTGTTAACATAGTTGGAAAATAGTGTTCGTCCACATAACATGCTGGCTTGCAGAATTCGGTAAATTTTGGATAGTATTTCGAGTCTTCTACAATAAATAGAGCAAGATTTCTGTTGATTTCAAACCACTGAGATCCCTTCCGCCACTGGGTGATGTTAACTTCGGGTAACATTTTCTCACTGTAGCGTCCTCTCCCATAAGGTCCCAGATCATCAAATGCACCAAGAAAGCTATATTTGGATTGCTTTATATAGTCGTACACGGTGCTGAAGTTGTACAGAGGAATGCACGATTCAGAAAGTAGAACAAACCATTCGTTGGAAATATCGAGCAAGGCATTAGCAATAAGTCGTCTCTCAGCATCACACATGCTCATCTTTCCCCATTCCGCGACCTGTTCAGGATGTGATCAAATGATCATCAGAAACTCAGTTTCATGCCTATGAATGAAGTCGAGATTATTTTAGCTCGAAGCATATGCCTATGTAAGAATACCATGTCCAGATAAAATGTTAACCAGATTTTCCGACAAATAACCAGGCAAAAGGTTTCTTTTCATCGGAGTCAACTTCAGAAATCTAATCTACCTTACAATGACAACCCTTGCTCCAAACAAGAACGAAAGATGAGGAAACTATAAACTTGGGAGTCACACCCTCCTGAAAATCCACCGAATAATTATTGCCAATTGACCAAAGTGATAAACAATAATTTTCTTCTAAAGATATTCCTTAGTTACATCATCACGACATTATAAGTCATATATGGTACCAAATACGATGTGGAATAGTAGTGAGGTCCTGAGATCAGATAAGCCTTTGGGTAAACCTAGGAAATCTTAATAACGTAATAACAGAGCCAACACTCTAGGTGATAAACTTACAACTATATGACTACAACTAAATTTATGTACTCAAAAGCATGGAATTCTTGCAAATTGACAAAATCTAATATATTTTTTTTGCAGTTAACTGATAAAAGAACTAACAGAAATCAGATTACACAAACATACCTGACTTGGTATTTGTCTCTTGTAGAAAACCGACGAGGATGGAAATTCAGCCTGAAACGACGGCGATGAATGCATGTAGGTCGAATACAGCCCCTCGTGCCCCTTAAAAAACCTCTCCCAAAGAGGTGCCAATGGCAATGGCCCTTTAGTCAAGAACATAAAGGCAATCTTAGGGATCCTCTTAAATGGATAATTCTTTATCCGGGGCGTCAATGAAGCCCTCCAAAACAACTCCTTGTCACTCATTGTGTGCATCAAATTCAATGGGGGCTTGATCCAATGCTCTAAATTATTCAGTTCTTCTTGAATGCAGGGTTGTAAAGTAGGCCTAATAGAAGGCACAAAACTAGTAACTCCAAAACGCCTAATTGTATACACACTAATTACAGAGAAGACAAAACACAAAACCAGAAAAAGTACAAGTAATTGAAGTAGCCTTTGAGGCAAAACCCTAGATTGGCTTGTCCTGCTTATTACAGTAGAATCTTTACCTTCTTCCATAAGTATAACCCTCGATGCAAAAAGGGGGGAAAAAACTACATCAAACAAAAATTTCTGCGTTACCTAATTCTCAGCATATCAAATCAAATAGATCCAAGGATTTTCAGTACAAATAAAGAAAACCAATCCCAGAATTTCCTTGATCGCACTAAACAATCAGATACTATGAATGATCTTGAATTTCCACGAATTTTCCAGAACCTTGAGTATGCGCCAACTTTCCCAAAATACTAAGCCCCAGAATCTTGAATTTTTTCAGTAGGCCGATTAAAGGAGATTAAAGAAAAATCAAGAAATCGAGTGTTTTCTTCGCAGAGGTAACAAGTTACACCTCAAGACTTTGTACAAACAAGCTAACAAGAATATTCCAGAGAGATCGCGGATGGATATGTTGTAATAAAAAAGGGTATTTTAAAAGTGTTTTAACTAACTCAAAATTGCGATGGGTTTGATTTGGGAAGAGGGAATAACTGATGGGTAGTTTCTTTGATTTAGTCTTCTCTTCTAAACTTGCGCCAGATATTGCGCAATACATAGATGCATTTATCGAGAGAGAGAATTCCAGTCAAGAGGGGGTGTTTAAGATTGTTTTTCACGTAAGAATGCCGTGCTCACTCAACGATGGAGGAAGATGATGTAATTAACGTTGCCACTGGCGGTTTTTGTTTGTTGCCACCAAAAGATTCGACGTCTTTTAACGGGACTTCTTTGCCAATGCTACTAAGGCGATTTTCTTCACGGGGTAAAAAATAAAAATAAATTTATATATATATGTGTATATTTGTATGTGTGTGTGTGTGTGTATATATTGTTTTGAATAATGAATTTTCAAAAAATCTACTATTAAAACATAGAGAAAAGTTTTGAATTTAAGTATAGAATATTTTATTGTGTGAATATATATAATTGAAAATGAGTATGTAAAAAAAGTGTGTTAAAAAAATAGGATACAAACAAGGGTTTAATGACATGTAGATTGTTATTGAAATGCTATTGGTTATAGATGGTGTTATTCTACTATAATGGAGTCCTGATTTATTTTCCTACTAAAATTTTGATACTTCAAAATCTAGTGATGTGTGAATAATGGACGAACAGTCAGAGATATTTCAACACTCTTTATTCTGCATCTAAACATGAGTTTAGATTTAATTGTGTAGTGTTTAGTACGGAAATGGATCATACTACATATACATAGATGTTGACACAATGTTTCACATTCATGCGAGTTGTCAGATTTTTGGTACATTGATGTACACTTTGTGTGTACAAGTAGTATAATCCTACAGAAATATATATCATTGAATGATAGTAAATCACGTATATTTGTACGAATAATGGTGCTTGAACATGGGCTTTTGACAGGATTTGTTCACACATCACCTGCATGGATACTTTTTTTTTTGTCCTAACTATCCAATGAATAAATGATGTGTGTTCCCCTACTTAAAATCATTTCGTTGAATCTGTTCATGTAGCATAATATTTGAACCTAGCATGATATTTGAACAATATAACCTTAACATTGCTCAAACCTAGTAATTATACGGAAAATTGCAGCAACAGTTCCAAAGATTTTCAATTTTTGGCCACTTTACCATAACCTTTATTTTGTGCCAGTGGAGATCCCAAACCATTCAAAAATATGTGCCGGAGGTCCAAATAGACGGATTCCATCCAGTTGACCGTTACTCAATCAAAAAAGTCAAAATTGATTCAATTTTGATAAAATTATGAGGGGTAAAATGATACTTTCAATTTTCCTCATTTTAAATAAGTTAAAAAAATAAAAATAAAAACCCAAAAAAACCCAAAAAAGCACACTGCAATCACTCTCCTTCCTGGCAGTCGGTACCACCACAAGCACGCTACCTGCACCACCATATCGGCTCCGCATCACCCTCTACCTACAAATCTCACACAAACAATAGCCCAAAAAAACCAAAATCTGATAAAAATTTGGCACCAAAAAACACTGTGTGCGTAAGGTTTGGCACCAAAAAACCTGTGAATCAGCCTTCCCTTACGACAACCAAAGTTGCGCAAAGTTTGGCACCAAAAAACATTTACTCTTCCCCTTTCGACACCCGAAGCTGCTGCGCTTAGTCAGATTGTGTAATGAGTTACAAATTGAAAAGGGTTTCAA
>CAIGRK010156400.1:0-15180 GCA_903798315.1 Fraxinus greggii
GTGTAGGATGTAATCTCTCTAGTGTATTATGTGTTCAATCTCTGTTTGCAGAAAACGCAGCGCCTCTATTTATATGTTGGACGAATTGGGTTGTATGGGCCAATAAAAAATCTCGGGAATCAAAATTAGGTCAGGCCTCTCGCTCGAGCGACAACGAATGGTATGTCGCACGAGCGATACAAGGGCAAAGGTCGAACGAAGGTGTCGTTGATTCTTCCGTTCGAGTATCACTCCGACGAGCAGCTAGTGAAATTTCGGCGTGAATCATTCATGTTCCAAAGATGAAACGCCAAACCCTAGGCTGACCCACCAACTATGAAACTTTACAATTTAGTCCCTAAACTTTTATAATCGTTTAAGTTGGTCATTTTGTTCACAGAATCACTAATTACAAATTATAAACCTAACAAACTGAATTTTAAATTTTTTTAATTTGGAATGTGAATTTAGCCATAAATTTCGAAATGAAGATTTTTTCAAGTTATAATTTTTTCGGTTGCAGTTCACACTTTGAATTCCTTAATTTTAGGATGTGAATTTTAACCCTAAAATTCAAAATTCAATTTTTTTGAGAATTTTTCGGAACTAAAGATTCGACGCAGTGTTGAGCGATGTGTTTAGGCATTGCGACCGTACGTTTACAGTTTTCGAGGCAGCGCGGCCGACAGCACCGTAGCGCCACCCGCAGGAACAGTTTCAGCGCTACAGCGAGCTGCAGTGCTGGTTTTCGATTTTTCAATTTTTTTTAAATAAAACAAAAGAATTTAAAATAAAAGATTAAAGTGGTAATTAATTTCAAATCTTGGTACTTAAAGTTTATTTCGAATTACTAATTTTCTAAAATAGATTAATTGAAACAACATATTAGCAAAGTAACATATCTTGTCTAAATTAATTTATTTGGATTATTAGGAATATTGTGTATGCATAATTCATGCGGATATTCACTGGCCCAATGAAAGATCAATGTTTGACCAAATTATTTGCACACATGTAGTAATAAATATGTGACGATTATAAAGTTTTTCATTATGTGAACATTGAGTCGGTCCAAAGATAGACTTGATGTTTAACTGAATTTATTGTCAATATTTGATTATTATACCAAAACTACCACTTACAAGTTGATATTTCTGTTCAAAAACTAAATGTCAATGTTGTGTCCAATCTCTTGTGATGGGGTGCATCATTATTTTAATTTATTGATTGCTCATAATGTATTCTGATGTAAACATGTTAATTAAGTTAAGTTTCATATTCAGTTAATCTATCAACTTTTGCAATATTTGTCAATATTAATTTAATTCATGTGCTTGAACCAAATTTTAAGGGTTGGAAAGAGAACATTTGTATCGTTCTTGGCAGCATGGATCTAGATCTTGTGTTAAGAACTGAACAACCACTACTCTTATGATAAAAATTTCGATAATAAAACGGGACTCGAATAAGTGCGATCATTCAAATCGCATAAGTTTTATGATCATGAAGCTTGGAATTCAACAAAATTCTGGGATGATATGTCTGATAAGATAACTATTGTCAAGGAATTTCTTAAAGAAATTGAAAAACGCTTTGCAAGAGACGATAAGGCCTAAACGAGTGCGCTCCTGGCGAATTTGGTTTCACTAAAGTATATTGTTAAAAAAAATATAAGGGAGTATATCATGGAGATGTCTCATCTTACTTTAAAAATCAAAGGCAATAAAGTTTAAGCAATCAAATGACTTGCTCGTGAACTTGATTTTGATTTCTCTTCTTGCAAAATTTAGTTGATTTAAGGTCAGTTACGACTGTCAAAAGGGAAAAGTGAACTCTTCATAAGCTCATTTCATATTTTGTGAAGAAAGTCTAAAGCAAGAGAGAACTGGAAGTACTCATTTGACAAGTACATCTGAGAACAAAATAAGGAAGCTGCATCTCGTTCAGCTTAAAGGAAACAATAAAAGCTTGAAAATGATAAATCATTTGGCTGTTACTTTTGTGAAAATGCAAAACAGATAAAGAGAGATTGTACTAAATACCAATCTTAGTGTGTAAAGAAAAGAACACTTCTCACTTTGATTTTTTGTTTTTGTTTTTTGTTTTAGGTTAATTTAGTGGATAAATTCTGGTGTCACTACTCACATAAGTGTGTGTATGCTGGGTTGCCTAAATAGTCAAAATCCAATTGATGCTGAAAGATTTATTATGTGGGGATGGTAAAACAATTAAAGTTGAGGCTATAAGGACTTTTAGGTTATCATTAAAGACCGATTATTATTTAGTTTTAAAAGAGACATTTACGGTATCATCTTTTAGACGAAATTTGATTTTTGTTTTTATATTGGATAAATTCGATTACTCTTGTTCAATTGAAAATAGTCGCTTTAGTATTTTTATTAATTCAAATATTGTGGATATCAGTTCTTTATCCAGTATGATAACCTATATTTGCTTAATATGGTTGCCTCTTACAAAGAAATATTGCATGTGAATTCACGTGATATCAAACGTAAATTAACCAATAAGAATTTTGCTTTGTTATGGCACAAGCGTTTACGGTACATCTCTTAAAAAAGAATGAAGAAACTTGTATTAGAAGAAACTCTTGATTCTCTTAATTTTTCAGACTTAAGTGTTTATGTTAATCATATAATGGGGAAACAAATAAATATAATGAGATTATGTGCCAATAGAATTTCGAACGTTTTAGAACTAATTCATACGCATATTTGTGGGTCATTCCATTTGACTTCTTGGAATGGTCAACAGTATTTATTATGTTCATAGACGCTTTTGCTCATTATGGCTACTTATATCTCATCCACAAGAAATCTCAATCATTGGATATATTCAAGGCATACATGGTTGAAGTTGAAAATAAATTCAACAAAAGAATAACATACGTCGATTTGGCTATGATGGTAAATACTATGGCAGATATGACGGATTAAAAGAACAATGTCTAGAGCTTTTTGCTAAACTTCCTAGAGGAATGTGGAATTATCCTACTGTACACCATGCCAGGGTCCCAGCATGAATGGTATTACAGTAAGACGAAACAAAACAATTAAGGACATTGTAATGAGTATGATTAATCATTTCATCTTACCAGAATCTCTCTAGGAAGAAATACTAAAGATTATAGCTCATATTTTCAATAGAGTTCCAAATAAAGCAACTATTAAGGGGTTACAATTTTTTTAAAGATAATACTATTAGGTCAACTTTCGAAACGAGAAACGTTCGATTCTTTTAGGATATAGAGTTTGTAGGGGTAGATAAGGTTTTAAGATTAAAGATCTTGTCTTTGAACAAGAATATGTATATATCTCTTCTGTAGCAATTGACAATGATCAAAATCATGGATCAGAATCATGGACAAATTTTTGCTTAAGATTTTGTTCAAGAAGTAATTTCGAATCAAAATAATATTATAAATTCGCCTATACACAATCAAGAGATTGTTCTAGAAAACCAAACTCAACAACTTTAAAAACAAATGCCATTAAAGAAATCCACTACAAAAAAGAGAAAGACAATTTCAGATGACTTTATAGTTTTTCTCCAAGAAAATAAGGATAAAATTAGATTAACGGAAGAAAATTTGATAGTTAACTTTCATCAAGCCATGCAAAGGAATAATTTTCAAAAGTGGATTGATGTCGCGAATAAAAAAATAATGACGTTTGAGAACTCATCCCGTTGCTTGAAGGTGTGAAGCCATTTGTTGTAAATGAATATCTAAAATCAAGAGGGATTTGAGGGTGATATGGAGAGATATAATGTTCGCCTTGTTGCAAATGGCTTTACTCAAAAGAAAGACATTGACCTTAAAAGACTTTTATCTCCGATTTCTACGAAACTCTTTTAGGACTATTATGACACTTGTGACACATTTTGATATTAAACTACGTTAGGTGGTTTACGAATTTAAAAAAAAAATCCATCTTTGGGTTTAAATAGGCTTTCCATTAATGATATCACAAATTTCAAATAATTAACTCGTTTGGGTTTAAGTTAAAATTAATTGATGGTTGTGTATATCACAAGTTCAGTGGGATTAAGTATATTTTTTTGGTATTTTATGTCGATGACATACTGCTTGGCTACAATGGTTTATGCTTATTGGACGAAATCAAGAGATTTCTGTCATGGAATTTTGAAATGAAAAATTTTGGTAACGACTTTTTGTATTAAAGATGTAGATACATCGAGATCATTCTAGGGATATTTTTGGATTATGACAAAAGAGTTATATGGATAAGATTCTCAAGAAATTTGGGATGCAGGAATGTAAACAAGGTAATACCCATATTGTTAAGGGAGACACGTTTAATCTCAATCAATACTCTAGTGATAAACTTAAAGAAAATGAAACATAGAAAATTCCCTGTGCTTTAGCAGTTGGGAGTTGAGTGTATACTTAGGTTTTGTACACATTCTGATAAAACATTCATTATTGGAATATTGAGCACATATTTAAGTAACTTTGGGATGGATATTCAAAAAGCAGCCAAATGGATTATTTAGTGAGAAAAAAAGATTACATGATCACATATAGGAAATCAGACCAATAGGAGATCATTTGATATCTTGATTCTGATCATGAAATGTGCAAAATTTTGTCACTAGGCTGCACATTTAGATGGAATTGAAAGATCACTTAAGTTATTATGTGACATAGCAGTATTTTATTCCAACAAGAGCTCGATGATGTCAGAGTTTATAGATATTAAGTTCCTAATTTTTAAGGAAAGAATTCAGAGTGGTTAGATTTCTATAGAGCCTATTAGGATGAAATTCATAATTGAGGATTCACTTACTAAAGAACTACTACCAAAGGCCTTTCAAGAGCATATTGCTAATATGGGGGTTGCATCTTTTTGTGATATGATAGTTTAGTGGTAGTTTGTATTTGACTGTTGTCTGATTCAGATACATCTCATGCTTATAAATATTTAGGTTATTTTGTAGAAATAAAAGTATTCAGTCCAAAATTTCACTCTAATTAAAGTTTTGGTTTGATCCTATTAAAGAATAAGATAGGATCTGTTGGAATTATGTATGTTTGGATCACATTACATGTAATTTTCATGCTATATATCTACACTTAATTTATGTCATTTGATTGTGGTGATATATGTGACCATTGATGGGTTTAGTTATGATACTTGTAACGAAGATTGTTTTGATTATATATTAACATGATTAATATACGAGATTGTTCGGAGATGTTTTTGGTTATGATAGTAAAAATTTTGATGTCATAAGGATATACACATTTATAAAGTAACATATGTGGCCTAAGTGAGAGATTGTTGGGAAAAAAATTAATTCGTTATGAAGGCCGACATATGTAATTAATTATATATAAATATTATCTTAAAATTAAGTCCAAAATTAAAGTTATCTAATAAAGAATCAAGTAATTGAGTTTTGGTCATCTAGATAAAGTGTGTGCCAGATTATGTGTAAAGAATGGATCCATTAGAGTTGTATTTGACGATATGTCAAATACATATNATAAGGATATACACATTTATAAAGTAACATATGTGGCCTAAGTGAGAGATTGTTGGGAAAAAAATTAATTCGTTATGAAGGCCGACATATGTAATTAATTATATATAAATATTATCTTAAAATTAAGTCCAAAATTAAAGTTATCTAATAAAGAATCAAGTAATTGAGTTTTGGTCATCTAGATAAAGTGTGTGCCAGATTATGTGTAAAGAATGGATCCATTAGAGTTGTATTTGACGATATGTCAAATACATATCAAAATTGTAAATAGGATTATGGTCCCCAATTCATATGATCTCATTCTTTGTGTTATCTCATCATACAAAAATACAAGAGAAAACATATCGAAAAGGAAGATCCATAACCACAATCAAGAATAAAAAAAATTGAATTGAGATAATAAAGGTTGTGGAGCAATAAGTCAAAATCAAGAATAAGAACTCAAGAACCAAAATAGCCAATAATCAAAATTCAAGTTCTAGAATCAAGATAAAGTATTAAAAAACTATTTCCAGTAAATTAAGGTATGTTCCGCACTTTATAATTCTCTTGGTGTTTTGAAATTGAAGATCTTGATAATAAAGTAATTGAGTTTTCATGTTCATAAAATTTAATGTTTCATAAAATTCCAACAAACAATTAATTTTTATCACACATTTCATGAGACAATTTTTATCATCCCAACAATACATTTCATTAACTTTTATCAAAATTTACTAAAATTTTAAATTTTAGTTACACCTAACAGAGGCTACGTCTTATTTCCAAGAAATCAAAGTCAACTACTTGATATAATGAACAACATCAAGTATGACAAGTTGACAACATGGTGATGTAATAATAGTTTTTTTTTTTTTTTTATTGGTAAGAACTGGATGAAACATTTTCACTACATGGCTCTTGTTTTTAGTCATCACTTTTGTATGGAATAAAATATGAATGACGTTTTTGGGGTTCTATAAATAGGGGTGAAATGAATCATAGTATATTCATTTTACATCGACATGTCCTTCACAGAAATACAAGTTCCTGTTATAGCAATAAAAAATCCAAAATCCAAAATCAATATACACAAAATTTGAATTAATGCTTCCTCCTCATTACTTAGGGTTGATCGTGGTATTGGTGATTCTTATATGAGGCTTTTTGGTCGTTGTAACAGGCATATATATTTTTGTTAAAATTTAGGGAGTTTCTCGAATTCTATTTTGGAAATCCAATTCTAAGTATATTTGACAATTGTAGTTGAAATTCAATTTAAAAGTTCAATTGGGAGGTGGAAATCTGTGTTGTATTTTCGGGGTATTCCGGCTCATTGAGCCCTCGTTTCCCACTCAAGCGCTCAGAACAAGAGTGCTGACGCTTGCTTGGCGGTAGTCTGCAGCTTGAGCGGCGATTCGTCTGGCCCAGACTCATTTTACATTTTTCTACGCATTTTCAGCATTCTTTTTCATCTATAACTCTATTTTTAGTGTTGAAACATTCTCAATATATAGTTAGTTCTTCATTGTGATTTAGACAAGTTAGACAATATTATAAAAATAATATCTTTGTATTCTTTTTACATATTTTAGTAAATTCTCATTTCCTCAACCAATTATCTTTTGTTTTTGTGCACTTGTGATATTTACTTCATACTGTGCTATTTATATTCATCCTCATATTATTCACAACAATTTTTGTGAGGAAGTAGGTCAAGATCGACATTTCAAGTATCAAGAGCGAATACAAGCATCAGGGTCGGTCATAACCAACTAATTATTATGAGGCCCTTAAACATAATTTATTTTAATTCTGGAAAAACAAAAATTATCTATGGAATAGTCTTTTGTCGGAAGTTTATTCCTCTTTTCTTTCATCTTTCCTTATACTAAATAAACCAATAATATTTTCAGTTAATATAATTGTTTGTTTAACATAAAAATTCTAAATAACTAGGCATTTTGGTATATAGGAAATTACAACATCCAATTTTTTTTTGTTTTCTTTATGTATTAGACGTAGACTCGACACCACAAAAGTAGCACAGCCTCGTTAAAAACTTAGAGATTTCTACTTGATGCAATTTCTGGAGTGAATAAATATTTAAGAATTTTTATCAACACCATGAAAACCCAAATTCACCCAGAACCCTCACGATTCATAGTAAATGTGCATCTTCTTCTATAGACCAGAAGAGCTCAACATTACCAATAACAACAACGTTTCTTTTTACTAGATTTCACACAGAAAACACACTCAAGAAACAGATTCAATAGTTCCTCATAGTAGAGGACGAAAATGAAAAGTGAGAACCCCGAAGAATCTAGAAAACGCTCGAGTGAAAGAATCAAATCAGAATCCATGAATGAAAACCATTTGAATACCAAATATCAATGCATCGAGATGGGCAACATTCAATCCAACGGTCCAGAGAAACTTACAGTTTTGTTAAAGGAAATACAACTAAAGTTACATTAGCCAAACACACTTTTATCGGACCGGATTTTGGGTTAGGTTATCGGGGCTCATTTCACCTGAATATATTGGGCAATAGCAATTGGCAGAATGCCATTTCATGATCGCCTATTGGGCTGGACTGGCATCACAGCCTTTACAATCTCCACCTTGATGCCAGTGGTTTATCAGGCAACTTAATGCTCTCTACAAGTTACTATTTGTTGGCTACAGCTTCATTGATCACTCCACATAGCACCAAGATTAGGATTAGTACCTGCATCAATCAAATTACGCAGTATCAATGTTCAACATTTGCAAACAAAACTTAAACTTGGTTAGAGGCAATACCTTTGTACACATATCAGCATGATTAAATTGGGTAGCAATTTTCTCAAGATGTAAAATATCTTTAGAAACAATGTCTATAATAAAATGCAACTTAACATTAATATGTTTAGTTCTTTCATGATAAACTGGGTTTTTACACAAATGTATAGCACTTGGACTATCAGAATATAAAATAACAGGATTAGACACCTCATTAATTTCAGACAACACCTCATTAATTTCAGACAACAAACCCCTAAACCACAAATCTTCTTTTATTGCATCAGTTGCAGCAACATATTCAGCCTCAGCAGTAGATAAAGCTACAACAGGTTGCAGTTGGGATTTCAAAGTGATACAAGTTCCACACAAAGTAAACATATAAGCTGTAGACTTTATATTGTTAATATTTCTAGCAAAATCAGAATTTACAAATCATTTAAGCGCTACACCATCACTACAGGCACCAAAACAAAGTCCTAAGTGTGAAGAACTTTTCAAATATCTCAACAGCCATTTTAAAGCAACCCAATGTTCTAAACCAGGATTAGCCATGAATATGCTAAAGGTACTAATATAATGAGCTACATCAGACCTAGTACAAACTCTAATAGAATGAGCTACATCAGGCCTACATTAGTATTAGCATGAGTAACAAGAGCTAACATAACTCTAATAGTAGTATACTTAACCAAAAGAGAAAAGATTTCATTATAATCTATGCCTTCTTTTTGTGTAAAGCCTTTAGCAACTAGTCTAGCCTTAAATCTTATAGGTATCTTCTCAGTATTACCCTCCTTAACACTAAAAATCAACTTGCAATCAACAATGGATTTACCTCTAGGTGTAGGAACTAATGTCCAAGTGCCATTTTTAATCAAGGAGTCCGTTTCATCGTTCATAGCAGCCTACCCAATCCTTAGATTATTGGCTGGAAATAGCCACTTTATAAGATATTGGCTCTCTAAAGACTAGTTCTTTATAAGAAAGCAAAGCAAATGACAGGTAATCACTATACCTAACATGCTCTCTTATATCTCTCCTAACTCTATCTCTTGTCAATTAATAATCACTTACATCACTCACTTGTTCTTCTAAATCTTCTTGAACCTCACCATCTTCTTCAACAGCTAAAGGGTAAGCATTTTCAGGTTCAACCTCAACCTATTCAACATCAACAGGTTCAGTTGGCATACCAAGCTCCACCTATGGCTTGGTCTTATCTCATTCTTTATCTTCAGGAAGTCCATTAGGCTCATTATCTCTCAAACAAGGTACGTTAAGACTCATCAAACGTAACATCCCTACTTGTGATAATCTTAAAACCTGTAGACTCTCTACTCCAAAGCCTATGACCTTTAACTCCATCAGGATATCCCCAGAGTACACATTTCTGAGCCATATGCTCTAATTTCCCTATATTCTGACGAGGATAGGTTGTACATCCAAAACATTTCAGATGGGAATAGTCAGGGACTCTTCTAGTCCATTGCTCTTCAGGTGTTTTATCACTTAGAGCACTTGAAGGAATTCTATTAACAATGTAAGTGGCTGTCATCAAAGTTTCACCCATAAGGTTTTAGGGACAACTGAACCAACCAGCATTCACCCCACCTTATCTAACAGAGTTCTATTCATCATCTCAGCCACTCCATTCTACTGAGGAATATAAGGAGCAGTTTTATATCTCTTAATCCCATTTTCAGTACAAAACTGATAAACTCAGCATTACAAAACTCAAGACCATTGTCAGTCCTAAGGGTCTTAATTTTCTTTCCAGTTTGATTCTCTATCAACACTTTTCAAGTCTTAAACTTTCGAAATGTTTCAGATTTATGTTTCAACAGGTAAACCCAAACCTTCCTAGAATAATCATCAATCAAGAACAGAAAATATCTATTTCCTCCTTGAGAGATAGTGGATGAAGATCCTCACAAATCAGAATGTATATATTCAAGAACAGAGGTTGATTTATGCTTCCTTGTGTTAAAATGTAATTTGTGATGTTTCCATAAAGTGTCGTTTTTACAAAAGGAAACTTTAGATATAAAGTCATTTCCAAAAGCTCATTTTTTATAAAGGATATGCAGGCCTTTTTCACCTACATGAGCTAATCTCTTTTGCCACTTTAGAGTGGCATCAAGTTCAGCATTGGAAGACTCAACCATGTAATCAACTACAGCACTAGCCTTAACTATATAAATTCCATTTATCTAAACACCTTTAAACATCACACGTGATCCTCTCATCACCTTCAACAATCCATCACCAACCTTACCTTGTAAACCAAAATCATCCAAATTTCCTATTGAAATCAGGTTCCTGTTCAATTCAGAAACATATCTTACCCTTTGAAGGGTAAAGATATACCCATTTTCAAATTTCAATGTCACATTTCCAATGCCTTCAACTTCGCAGGCAATGTTGTTCCCCATGACTACCTCTCCTCCATTAATTTTCTTAAATGAGTCAAACCAACTCCTTTTAGGAGTCATGTGGAAAGTACAACCAGAATCCAAGATCCATTATTGGATTTGATTCCCTTCATTAATAACATTAGCAGAATCACAATCAGAAGAAGGCTCAGTCATAACATACACATCAACAGTATTAGAATCAATAGGTTCAACTACATTCCCTTCATCAATTCCTTTTCCTTTCTGTTCATTTTTCTTCTTATAACAATCTTTTATAAAGTGTTCAGTTTTCCCACACCTATAACATTTCTTATTTCTAGTCTTTGACTTAGACCTGCCCATACTCCTAAACTTCTTTATATTATTATTTCCCTAATTATTAAAGCCTTCCTAGTTTCCACTAAACCTATTCCGAGTCCTCCCCTTAACAAACAGATTCTCAGGCCCACCATTTCCTGTGTTAGCCCTGAGTTCAAGCTCTTTACTTCTCAAAAAGTTTATAACTATCTCAGGTGTAAGGGTATCTCTACTATATTTTATGGCAGCCTTAACCTCTCTATAGGTATCAGGAATGGCATTCAATAACACAACATCCTTATATTCTTCAGAGACTTTATCACCAGCGTTGGTGATATCTTGAACCAACTTATTAAAGGTATCAAGATTGTCTTATATATTCTTAGAGGGGTCTAACCTAAAGCTAAAGAACCTCTCCAACAGAAACAACTTATTGGGTAAGGACTTAACTAGGTAGAGCTTCTCTAACTCATCCTATAATGCCTTAGCATTCTCTTGTTTTCTTACTTTCCTCAAAACTTGATTAGATAAATGCAGAATAATAGAGGTATAAGCAAGTTCATCAGCTTCATTTTTCCGATCAGCTGTCACAATTTCAGGAAATTCTTATGTTTAGAAATCTTTTGTTGAACTAAAATAGCTTTCATCTTTTGTTTCCAAATGGGAAAATCCCATTTTCCATCAAAAACACCAAATTCAAATGTACTATTTGTCATATTTCATTATTCAGAAATAACACAAAGTATTTCAAAAGTTTAAAACTATGACAGTTGACACACTTACGAAAAACAGTAAATTGATCTTCATAAAATGGAAAGGGAAATAGGTCACAGACAATAAACAGTAATCAAAAATTACAGTTATTCTCAAATAGACAAAATAATTCCAACAAATAACACAATTCAGAATCAAGAAAGTAAAGAACAGACCCAGGTTAAACAATATACTAAAAGCAAACTGAGGGGAACTAACAGTAGTCATCCCAAGAATGATCAAATTCACTAGGATTCCGTGAGACTCTTGTTCTCAGGTCAAGGCACAATTTGAACACCAATGGTGATTACACAGAAAACACTCAACAGGAATGAAAATGCAGACACAGGGTGGGGAATTTCAGTGTTAGAAAACGTAAACTAGAGGGTTGGACCAAGATTAACCACCAACAAACAAACCACAGTGTAATATGAGGAATTGAAGGTTACAGCAGAGGGGTGGTGTCCTACCAGGTTACCACAAAGGAGATCAAGAACCAAAGAAATCCCTATTTATAGGATTTTTTGTTCAAGCCGAACCAAGAAGTCACGAACACAAACACCTCTCACAACCAAGACCACAGTTCTATACTCCTAAACCCCAAATCAAAAGAAAACCAAAACTAGGGTTTCTCGATTTTCAGTCGAAGACTGAAAATTGATTTTCCAGCCTTTAAAACTTGATCGAAGCCTCAAGTCCAACCAAGAGAGGCTCTGACACCATTTTTATAAAAAATTGAAACTCAAAATTACAGATAGAAGTACCTATTACAAAGTTTATCTCCAAACCACTGAACACCAAGGTTTCCTAGATCAAAGGCTCAGAATATTGTACCCATCTGCATCAACACCATGAAAAACTTCTTCTATGGACAAAAAAAGCTCAATTAACAACAAAAGCATTTCTTTTCACCGTATTTCACACAGAAAATACACTCAAGAAACAGATTCAAGAGTTCCTCACGACGGAAGACGAAGATGAAAAGAGAGAACCCCGAAGAATCTTGAAAACCCTCGAGCGGAAGAATCAAATTAGAATCCATGAATGAAAACCATTCAAATACCAAATATCAACTCATCGAGATGGGCAACAGTCAATCCAACGGTCTAGAGAAACTAACACTTTTGTTAAAGGAAATACAACTAAAGTTGCATTAGCTAAACACATTTTTACCGAACCGGATATTGGGCTGGGTTATCTGGGCTCATTTAAGCTAAATATATTGGGTAATAGCAATTTAGCAGAAAGCCATTTCATCATCGCCTATTGGGCCGGACTGGCATCACAGCCTTTACAGTAGGCCATATAATGATTTCGCAAAAGAAGCATATGAAGAAACACAAAATATGAGAGTGGTATTACTAGCACCACAAAATATTTAGTTACACACAGTGATGAATTATTAATTTATTTCATCAACTCGTTTGATAGTAGCTAGTCATTACAAAACTATTAAGTTTAATTTAATAAATGTAAGATTTTGACCCATAAACTTCGTCTAGCTCACGAGTTATGTGCTATAACTCAATGATTTCATCTTAATTTATCAAATAATCCCTAACAAAATTCATAATCTAAAATATCCAATAAAGTAAATAAAATAAGAAATTATCAATGGTAAGTAAACTGTGAGTTTTCAGGCTGAAATCTTGATATACCATCTATTATTTTCAAATTTACCAAGTAAATAGTGAAAATAAAATAATATTTAAAAATCAAAATCTCTATTGCCCCTACAACATACCTATGAAGAAAGGAGTATTGAAAGTTAACAAAGCTATCAAGTTGAAGAATTGTCAAGCTGCTGACTTGAGGACTCAGCAACACAGTCAGCCATTGAAGACACATCGGCAAGTGATAAAAACTCAGTAGCAACAGAATCAGAATTATCTAGAAGAGAAGGAAGAGAAATTCTGTATTAGTTAAGAATTAGTTGTATATTCTGTTATGTATATGTGTTGTATTTATTTTTCTTCTAGAATGGCCTATAGTGTTTATATATACAACGACCATCTTCTACAATTTTAATACAGTGAAAATTCAATTCAATTCTCCTTCTTCTGCTTCATCCCCTTTTAGTCTTCAAGCCAATTATTCTCATCATCATTTTATTTTTACATTCTTGAAATGGTATCAGAGCTAGGTTTGGAAGAATCCACCCCTGAAAATACAAACACAGATTGAATCCAAATCCAAAACCTAAACATTAATCAAACTGGTAACTCATCCAGTGTTGTAAATCAAGACCCTGCCCAGCCAAACAGTTCGTATTTCATTGGGAGCAATGACAATACTGGAGCCATGCTTGTTACTCATATTTTGGATGCTAATAACTATCACTCATGGGCTCGATCAATCAAAAGAGCATTACGCATAAAAAACAAGTTAGGATTCGTTGATTGTAGTTCAAGTAAACCTATAGACTCAAATGATTCACTCATGGAGCATTGGCTGTGTTGCAATGACCTGGTGATTACCTGAATGCAGAACACCATCAGCTGATCAAACCTTTTCCCAGCCTGAATGAAGCCTATTCATTGATACAACAAGAGGAGAAAAGAAGGGAAATATCGATAGGAAGATCTTCATACGAGTCTATGGCACTCCTTACAAAGGGAAGTTTTAAAGAGAAAGGAAGACATAACAATCATACATCGAAGAAAGACAGATACTATTGCACCCTTTGTAAGATTGCAGGGCATTCGATCGACATATGCTTCAAAGAAAATCTAGACAAACCTGTTTGCACTTACCGTCAAGTTCCTAGCCATCAAGTGGACAAATGTTTTAAACTCCATGGTTATCCTCCAGGCCACAAATTCAGTGGAAAAGAAAAGGCATCCACAAATCAAGCTGTTTGCTTCTCTGTCTCCTTCACACGATGTTGGAAATAGCAAGTCTCAGGTGTCCTTAAGCCAAGAGCAGATTTCACAACTCATGGCCCTCCTAAAGTTAGTCACTAATTCACATAACCAATTCCAAAGTGCTATTGCTTCTACCTCGACTGATGAAAACATTCATCAACTCTCTGGTATATCTCTATACATGTCTGTTGTGAAATTAAAACCTTCTAACACATTCGATGTTCCCTAGATACTTGATACTAGAGCAACAGATCATATGATCTGCTCCACTTCGCTCTTTTCATTTGTCCCCACTGAAGTTGCATACTCCATCACGCTACCAAATGGTAAAATGGTCCCTGTTACTCACATAGGACAATGAAGGTCACAAACACCTTGATACTCCAAGATGTTCTCTATGTACCTATTTTTTCTTTTAATTTAGTTTCTGCTAGGAAATTAACATAAATGCTCAAATGTTGCCTGATTTTCTTTTCTCATTATTTCTATGTCCAAGGACTTTTAGCTTGGAAAACGATTGGCATGGGTGAAGTGAAGGATAGGGTATACCATAGGAAGCTTAACGATGTTCCTTCTTC
>CAIGRK010156475.1:0-10343 GCA_903798315.1 Fraxinus greggii
TAGTATTTGTTGAAGAATGTGTGGTTAAAATTTAAAGTAATTTTATTGGTTTATGTATAGAATATTTTATTGGATGAATGTGTGGTAGAAAATCTTACTGTAGCAAATAATTTTATTTTTTTAGGGTAGACAAACAAGCACTTAGATAGCTAGGTGTTTCACCTCTATGAGGTGAAGCATCAAGTCATAATTCTTAAAACTAACCAATGAAGTAATTCAAAGAATGTAAATACAAAAATATACTCATATTTATTGAAATGTTTTGTTTTTATTTAATTTTGTACTGCTGTTTTTTTCGTTTTCCACAACATGTTGCTACATTTATTTCAAAATCCATATTTTGAATTCTCGTATCTGAGCTACAACTTTTAGACCACTATATGTATCAATCGGATCAAGATCCAGAATGGGTTGAATTTGCACGACAACGCCTACATACCCACGATCTCTCACTCAATGAGTACGAGGCTATGGTGCAAGTCCCTTACCCTCGTGCGGCTCCTCACATCATATACGTTGCACATATTGTGCCTCCAAAGTTACGCTTGCTCACACAGTTGTAAGCCCTTCCTAAAGTAGTGAGGATTGTCTTCCAGACATAGATAGAAGAAGGGCTCAACCCCCACCCAGCTTAAATAAGTAGCTCTTTCTAGTTATTGTAGAGAAACCTACTATATATAATCTTTAAAAAAAATATAATAAAATAAGTTAACAATACTACAAAGTCTAACTTGCAAAAACATAAAAGAAAAGGAAGTCTTGGATCAAGGGCATAAATACTAAAATTAAAAGTTTATGGGCCAATAAGGTTCCATAACCAAGTGATAATAAAAGGTGACCTAAATCACATTATATAAGTGGACAAAGTTGGCAGTTTCATGGACCAATATGTGGCTTTAAACAGTGGAAAGAAATAAAGGGCTTGGGAACTAAAACTTACGAAGCAAGTATTGAAGCGTTTTAAATCTACACCTTGTTAGAACTATAATGGTGCAGAATAGAGAGATCAATTTATGTGGCAGTGAAGCTTACGACCTAAGAGAAGGAAGAGAGAAGAAAGTGAACATACATGCGAATGAACTCGTGTGCACGCGTTGAGTGTAATTAGTTTTGCGTAAAAAGAGGGTCGTACATGAGAAAGAGCACAAAGAGATTTTCCAGGTGTAGAGAGAGAAAATTGAAGCAAGAGAAACTAGAAAAATAGTACATGCGTGTACACGTTGTGTACTTTATTTTTGTACTGGGAGAGGTTGATGAAACTCTTTGGTTGATCTCTGCTAATATCGTTGTAGATTTTTTTCCTTCATTCCATCCACTTTCGTTTTATCAATAATTGTAGATCCATTTCCCTTATTCTTTTACCAGAATACGCATTGCCTACATTGCTACAATAAATGATCTAAAAGGAAGTTCTTATACGAAATCGGGTCTTTTACGCTAGGCCTAATTTTGATGCATCATGAGTTGATGTCGTCGGAACTATTCTTGTAAAACTGGATTCTCCTTCCCTCGTGGTCATCATCGGTAAGCCATCTACATTTAATTAGTGTTTTTCACTTTTCATTTTTCGCTGCACGTTTGTGGCAATTTGTTCCCAACAACCGGTATCAAAGTCCACACTTGACAATGATGGCAAGCTCAAAGTTTAGTGGAGTTGTGGTGATAGAACTCGAGAAATCCCTTTATTCTATCTACATTTTTCTATCCTTTAGCCTACGGGTAACATGGAAATGAATTCGCTGATTTCTTCTAGAGTGATTTCAATCAAGATTCCATACTTAAACATGACGTTAGAAGGGACAAATCCTTATTCATGAGTTAGAGGTTTTGGAGTCGCAAAGAGGTAAAGCTTGTTGATCACGTCACACCAATTTAGAACTTTAGTGATCGAGTCACATCACAGAGGGTCTTCCACAATTGCTAAAGGAAATAAAGATATTTGATTTCCCAATCATCCTCATCATCACCATGAATTTCGTCTCATTTATTTGTTTCTACGGAATTCCTTGTATGGTATACTGAGTTATAATAGGTAGATTTATTTCTAAGAAGGCTATTTATATAACTTTACCCCCGCTTTCTTTGTTCTTCTGGCCAAATTGAATTTGGTTTCCTATTCCTAGTGATAACAAAATGCCGCTATATCGAGATATCTTATCGGTCCCTCCAAGAAAATGGATATCTCCATGATATCCTCCACTTGCACTAGTGTCTTCTCAATTCACTTTACCGTAAAGGTAGAAAATGAAAAACATAAAGAAAACCTGAAAAGATTATAGGTTGCAAACAAAAAAAAAAAAAATAGGCAAAAAAATTTAAGGTTGGTAATAAGATGCCAAGAAATAACATGACAAACAGACGAACACTTAAGTTTCCATGAGACGTAAATCTCTCAAGCAATAGTTAAGGAGTAGGTTTTGAGACATTTAACGAAAGCCTCAGCTATAGCGGAACTCGAGGTGAAAAGCTTGAAAAGATATTTTAGTGAAAGATTCAAGTTGAGCAAGACTCCTACAAACACTTGGAGAAACTCTTGCTCACAAGAGAAATGCTGTACTACTAGAACATATTAGATAAGGAAGGTTATTGCCAAATTCATGAGCTAAAGTGGTATGCTGGCTATTTAATTGCATTGAATCTTCCAATAAATGTAGCGATATATCGAATGTAGTAGTGAAAAAGAGCTGAACTCAAAATCTATTGATTAAGGCTTAGTTTGTTGTAGTCCCCAAGATTATCTTAATCTAATCAATGCATGATAGACCTTTATTGTCGTTAGCACGTGAAATTGACGTAAGCAATACAACCAAATGTGGTTTGATGTGTGACTTTGGGCCAACAATCTGTATAGTCTTACTGCTACCACCCTATTTGGAAACATTTTTGGAGAGTTGCAGAAGCATGTCGATTACTTCTTAGATTATTAGGCTTTGGGCATCTATCTTAGCACCTAGGGGAAATGCGTAACTTCTGACAAACCTATTGGAGAGCATACATAATAACCTGGAGTAGAAATTTGTGGCACATGTTTCTTGTAAAAAATCACAAAGAAAGATGGTAGGAAAGCTGAGTGTCAGTTCTTTATATTTGATTTACCGATGCTTGTGCGAATGATCACCTTGCAAATATTAGTTGCCTTTTTATTTGCAAAGAACTTCTGCATGGTAAATTAGTGTTGATGGTAGAACAAATGCCATTGTCCTGATATGATTTAAATGCCCTGGGATTATCAATAATTAACAAAATCTTATTGGCATATATGATTGGATTTCCACAAAACATTTTCCATAATAAACAATGGAAAATAGGAAGAAATAAATATAATTCCATTTTGGAGTTTTTTTTGTCAAAAGGGTTCAAGATTAGAGCGGAATACCTATAGAAAGCAGTCGAATGCCATTTTGGAGTGTGAAATGATGGCACACTAGATAATTAGTCTTGTAACATATGATAGATATTTAGACAGATACAATGCAACACCAAAAGTCATGATACATTCTGTAAATTATTCATGTTATTGAGTAAAGACTAGCATTATTTTGTAAAGAGATCATTTAGCATTTTGATGCATCATCTGGGATCCATTCACCTGTTTTGTCTCTACATGTTTATCTGGTCAAGAACTAGTGTGCCACAAAACTGCTATTTGAAAATATACTATTTTGAATGGAGAAATTTTGCCAATTTTAACCACCGTATTCGATTACTGGGTGAATGAGTTGTAACTTTTGATTTTGGTTTTATGTAGTCACTTAATTGATTTTTCTGCAGTGAACTAAATGATACTGTTATAGAAGCTCAGCAGAGAAGAAGACAAGTTCCGCCCCAGCTTGTTTTCAGCGATTCAATCCAGCGCTATTTGCAATCTAATAATCGATTACTTATACTGGTATGCTCCATTCCTTTCATTCAGTTCTGAGTTTCAGAGATTTTATTGAGTTCGACAGTACTGGATGAAATTTTCCTTTCTTATTTGAGATAGTAACTAAAATTTCTAGTTGCAATTCCTTCTTGCTTGTGTAGTTTCTCAGTAAACAACATCAGAATATCTGAATAGATATAATCAGGGAGGGCCTTCAGATATACCCTTTAGCTACTATTAGCAAGTTGCTCTTATTTTTCCTAAAGTGGTTTGTTGCAATGTAGAGCACATTTGTAATTTTAAGTTTCTATCTGTTTTCATTTTATTTTTTTCTGCTGCATATTTTTTTCTTTTAGTGACTTCGTGTTAGGAACTTGTTATTTTAAATATTTAGTTACAGTTACCATGACAGGTCAACGGCCTTGACTGAGTTATTTTCTTCTCTCCCTCTTTCTGGGTGAGGCATGGGGAGCTTCTCACTAATTAAGCTTTGCCATTTAAACCACTGATATGGCTTGGAAAGCCTTTACAGTGAGTTTTCAAAATGATATGGCTTTTGACGGAGTTGTGCATTTAGTTGATGGTAATTATATAACCAAAAGTGCATCAACTCAAGGCGGAAGTAAGCACTGATCTGGAATAGGATCAGCTAATACAAAAAAAGTGGCAGACAAGAGGGACACAAACCTGAAAACGTTAATAATAGGAAATTGCAGAAAACTTGCATCTTATTCTGTAGGTGTTAAGAAGCAGCAAAAATATTTCCAGAGGATTTAGTATCTTTTTTTGGGGTGTAAGAAGTAGATTATCTTGCCATTGAAAGAAGGAAGATCGCTGATTTTTTAATCATATGACTGAAAGCATGTTCTAATTACTAACCAATTGTTGTTGGATTTCTCCTGGGACTTAATTTCTCTGGATCTTATTGGACTAATTTCAATTAACCTTCACATTAAATGTGTCAACAAACGAATAAAAATTCAAGACTATACAATTTTATGTAAAATATATCAGAACTGCAGAGGGTGTGAGTACAGGCTGGATTCTAGGCCAACCAAATATGCTGGCTGGTAGTATAATTTAGCATTAGCTTCACTCGCTTGAGAACTGAGATGATTTCCAAATTGGAAATCTTTAAGCCTCTTCTAGAAGCCATTATGTTTTAAAAACTGTAAAGCAGATCTCCTGAAAAAGGATCAGATATACAGAAATTGTGATGACATTTATGCCTGGTCTGATAGAAATACACTATTATTATTGTTATTATAGATTGTAGTTTTATGCCTGACTATTATCATAAAAAATATCAATATACATTTAACTTGTTTGTTAACAATCAGGGTTTCAATGCTTCACTAACTGAACCAATCGACGCTCCTGGAAGAAGAGGTGGCGATCAAATTAAAGAAATGGAACTGAAATTGCATCCTGAGTTGAGAGAACCTCTGACAAAGCTTTGCAGTGATCCAGATACAACAATAGTAATACTCAGTGGAAGTGATAGGAGTGTCTTAGATGATGTACGTCAGCTACTCTTCTCTGGCCTTAAGTAATGCCTTTACTTTCCGTCTTGAAGTGGTTGCTTTTGCAGAACTTTGGTGAGTACAATATGTGGTTAGCAGCTGAGAATGGAATGTTTTTGCGTTCCACAAAGGGAGAATGGATGACAACAATGCCAGAGCATTTAAATATGGACTGGGTTGACAGTGTAAAGGTATGTGATACTTTGGTTGTATCTTCTCTATGTCAACATCGAACCTCTAAATAACTCTGCAATTCCCATAATTCAGCATGTATTTGAGTATTTCACTGAAAGAACACCAAGGTCGCACTGTGAGCGTCGTGAAACTTCACTTGTGTGGAACTACAAATATGCAGGTAACAAGTTCAATAGTATTGTGTTGTTGCTAATTCGTTTGTCTCTTTGTTCATTGCTTTTCTCTCACTATAATCTCAGATGTTGAGTTTGGAAGATTGCAAGCTAGAGACATGCTGCAGCATCTTTGGACTGGTCCAATTTCTAACTCAGCTGTAGATGTAGTCCAAGGAAGCCGCTCAGTTGAGGTGCGAGCTGTTGGTGTTACGAAGGTAACTACATCTCTAATAATTGAAATTTTTGATTATCCGTGTGAAGCCTTGTTGGCAGACACACTTCATTTACAAAATAATTTTATATTTCTGATATTTTTCTCCCTTTGCTGTGTACAGGGAGCAGCAATTGATCGAATACTTGGAGAGATAGTTCACAGTAAAGCCATTTGTAATCCAATAGATTATGTTTTGTGCATAGGGCATTTCTTAGGAAAGGTATATTTTCTCATCTCGGTGACTACAAGGTTTATATTACAATTACAATCATCACAGTGGGTTCAGCATTTTGCACTTTTACTTGGTCAATTCACCAAAGATTTTCTGCGTTAACTTTACAGCATTAGGACCCTGATATTCCAACTGGCTAAGTACTCCAGGAAATGTGTTTGTTTTATTTCCTAAGAATCTGTCACACCTTGAAATCCAAATTCACACGGTCTGAAGTACCACAAGCAGCAGCTGGAAATTTACCTAATAAAGCAGTAGGTTGCAAAAATATATCTTGTAGCTTCGATATTATAATGTATATATACAGAATCTATTGAAATTTATGCACTAAAGGTACACATGTTATGAAACAGAAATATAGACATCTACACTGAGCCTTCGATGCCACTTGAAAGAGTTTCAATTTCTCTCAAACTAACTGTTTCTAAATGTATGTGCATGTAGATTTCGCTGCAGGAACTTATACATCTCATACATGTTCACTTTGGTGGTCCTTGCCATTTTATACCCTGCAGCATGTGTATGGGGTCACTTGTTAGTAACAGTCGTAGTTACTATGAAAGATGGTATTTGTTGACCACACTGGGAGATTCGTTCTAGTTGTAACTAATCATTAATTATTTCTTGAGAAGGTAGCCAATCAATTTGCTTTGGGGTAGAGGGGATAGGGAGAATCATATAACGATTGGAAACTTGTTTCATTTGTAGAAAAGGTGCTCTAAATGCTTGTATCAATGTGTCACGTTTCAGCTTGGATTGTTTGCACATGCATTGATCTACAACACATCTGAATGCTAATATTCTAGTTGATTGTTGCTGATAGGAAGCATTTATGACTATACATTAATTCTTCAACTTTTGATACTTATTTTTTTCCCTTAATTCAGGACGAGGATGTGTACACATTTTTCGAGCCAGAACTTCCCCCGGATACGGTGGGCATGCCAAGAACAAGAGCGCCTGATTCAATGAAGCTTACTACTGAGAAGAGGTCATCTCCAAAGCTCCCCTCTGGTAGGAGCAGCTCCAAGTCTCAGGGTAAGAGTCAGCAATCTGGACCAAACCTGGACAAGAAAGCAAGCAGCAGCAGCCGCCGATCATCACCAGAAAATATCTCGTGGAATGTGCTCGATCTGAAAAAGGAGAATTATTTTTCTTGTGCTGTTGCTCGGACTCGCACAAGTGCCCGATATCTTCTCAAGACATCAGATGATGTCGTTGCGTTTCTCAAAAAAATGGCAGAACCATCAGTCCGATCGAGCTCGTGATGCCTATAGTTTTGAACTTCCAGTATCTGCACAGTCGAGTTGTCTAGCTCCTTTTATGTTAAGTACTCCATTGCTGTAGCACTTCGAAACATCTAGACTTCAGTTTCGCATATGCATATATAGGAAGGCAATCTTAAATAAAACAAATACAGAGAAACATTGTCTTGCATCACCTCTCTTTCTATGTACATGTGGGTGTTTATGTTGGTGTGTGCATCAGTATAATTTTGCCAGTGTTCAGATTTTTGCACCAGGAGTTGGCTACAATCTGGTCGACTGGATTTTTCAGTGACATATGAGGGTAACCTTTACTACATCACTAGGGGCAGCCATTCCGATATGTTTGAGGGTCCCATGGCTGATGTGCCCAGGACCAAGCCAAGCTGAGCTTCCGCTTCCGCTTCCACGGACCAGACCGGGCTTGTAGGCCCGTCCATAGGGGGAAATCGGGCACCCGTTGTTTATATGTAGAAGTGTGTTATAATATAAATGGAGACCGTGTTTGACCATCACTTTTTAAAATTTATTTTCTGTACATTTCATGACTTGTAACTTTTAGTAACTTTTCAAACATACATTTATTAACTTTTATCAAAATCTATTAAAATTAATTTTTTTTTTATTTAAACCAAATGGGGAGTAATTTGTAGATGAGATGGTTCAGAAATTTATAACTTCCAACATAAATCCAATCAAAATTTCTATCACATTGATTTGTGAATTTAAATAAGAGAATAACGTGACTAAAACTGAGAATTAATAAAGGATAATAATTATTCTCTCTCATGTTATTACTTTCTAAAAAACAATCAGTTATCTTCTTCATTAACCTTCTCACAAAATTCTAAAATAAAATAGAATCTGGATCTCCATGGTGTGATTATCCAGAATACATGAAAGAAATTGGCCACAAATTCTCAAAGCAATTTCGTCAAAATAATTGCTTCGTTCTTGTTCACAGTTTTTGTATCATTTTTACATCTATTGATGAAACAGAGAATTAAACAATTATTTTAGTCACAACTACTGATCACGATATTTTTCGATCATTTTATAGGAAAATTTTTACCTAATACGTTGTGTGATAGTGACCTCAAATCTGGTAATACATTAAGTGACTTGACATACTATGTTATGTGATTGTGACTTACTAGACTGTGTCTTTGTCAGTCATTCATTATTATATTACACTATTTTGGAGTTTCATGTTTCTTTGAATGTGATTTAAAATATGTATATTTGGAAATTGTGATTTGACGTGAGAATTGTGAAAACATTGACTCCCTGTGAAACGCCCCGAAAATCTTAGAATAAAATTTTATTTGTTTTATATAGTGTATTTTTATTATTTTGAAAAAAAAAATGAGGATTAAGATGAAATATGTTTTAAATTCCTATCTTATTTGAGCCAAATAATTATGTATTGACAGAGTAATAAATGTTGATTTTGATAATGATAATCTTTTTGTGATTTAGATAGAGTTTGATTACAGTCTTAATTTGATAAAGTTTAAAAGTAATCATAATTCTATTTTTTGAAATTAATTCTTATTCAAATTTCTTATATAAATCATTTTAAATTCTATTTGTATACAAACTCAACTGAGAATTTCAACTATAATTATCGTAAAAATTTCCATTATTTCACCACAGAAAATAAAGAGAGCTATAGTAGGGAGAGAATGAGAGGAAAAAGTATAGAAAAATAGAAGATTTTTTATGTACAAGATTTTATTCTTTCCAACCTTTTAAAAATCAAGGTAAGATATTTTTATACAAGTGGTTCGTTTCCTTATACTTCTATATTCAGTAATTTATACATGAATTGTCAATCAACCTTCGAGTTCTTTATTAAGAGATAACAGATCCTACGAAAATTTAAGATGACTTAAGATAGTTGTGTCGTTTGGTCACCGANAGAAAAATAGAAGATTTTTTATGTACAAGATTTTATTCTTTCCAACCTTTTAAAAATCAAGGTAAGATATTTTTATACAAGTGGTTCGTTTCCTTATACTTCTATATTCAGTAATTTATACATGAATTGTCAATCAACCTTCGAGTTCTTTATTAAGAGATAACAGATCCTACGAAAATTTAAGATGACTTAAGATAGTTGTGTCGTTTGGTCACCGATAAACTCTTTAAGAGAAAAGTGGTATGAAATATTTATTTTATTATTATATAATTGCGTATGAAAACTGCACGTATTTTATTGGGTATTTTTAAATACTTACTCTCACAAAATTTTACAGGTTAGTTTGAGTCATTAAGAACAGCGGCGGGTATGCGACTGCTAAGAGGAATCTAAGAGACAAAACATTAAGTTTATTTTTTTCCTTTAAATTATTAGTCAGTTTAATTTGTTCAAAAACTGTTATTTAATTTGATTATGTTTTCATTATGAATATTTCAGTTATATTTATTTAAAGAATATTATTTTATTGTTCCGCAAAAATTGACTTTTTGGTGACATTCCAATATTTGTGAAATTTTTAGGGCGTTACAGATTGGTATCAAATTAAAAGTTTACTCGCGTGCAGAAGAAAATCACGGATTTATTTTCTTTTCTTTTAAATGATTGATGTTAATTATGTTAAATTTAGGAAAAATCGCAGCAGCGGTCCCAAACTTTTCAAATTTTTGCAGACTTTACCATAATCTTCGATTTGTGCCACCCACAGTTCCAAACCTTTCATAAATATGCACCTGGGGTCCAACTGGATGGACCGTTAGTTAACCAAAAAAAAGTAAACCTTGACCAAATTTGACCAAGTTGAAAGGGTTAAAATGGTAACTTTCTTATTTACCTCATCCAGTTGACCGTTAGTTAACCAAAAAAAGTAAACATTGACCAAATTTAACCAAGTTAAAAGGGGTAAAATGGTAACTTT
>CAIGRK010156510.1:0-12198 GCA_903798315.1 Fraxinus greggii
ATTCTTCTTGTTTAATACCTCAAATACATATCAATAATTATTAATTCTTGCTAAACTTTGAATATAAACAAATTTTCCATAAACTTTAAAATCTAACACCATTCTTCAATAAATAATTACTTTGTTTACCTATGGAAATGGAAGAAGCAATTGAAACCCAAGCTTGAAAATCCCATTTCTTTTTCCCTTCTTTCCTTCTCGATTATTCTTCTCTCCTGCCGATTTGTCTATGTGTGTGTGTATATTTTGAAAGGCCAAAGCCATTTGTACAGAAATGGGTTTGATAGAAGTTTTACCAATATCTCACATGAATGAACCCACGGTAATAAAAAATTATCAAAAAAATCCTACCCACCCCCCCTATTGTGAGGTATCGGTGGGGGTACCTGTACACACAGCAAGGTTCTATGTACAAAATCAAACGTATCAAATATTAAAGAACGCCCACTTGTACACACAGCATGGTTCTTTGTACAAAATCAAACTTATCAAATATTTTTAATCGGAATGAACGTGATTTCATTTGATTCTGATTTTAAAAAATAAAATCGAATCAAATCACGTGTTGAACGAAGTAAGGCACCTCGTAGGATTCCTATTTTTACAAAGCAGAAAGTTGCATACAATGTAAGAAAAAGCAAAATACACGTCCGAAGGTCGCGAAGCAATTGTTACAAACAAACTGGCTATAGCCGTTAGCAAGGCTCACATGAGCAAACAAATAAAGCGTGATTCATAACTGAAATCAATTAGAGCATAGTCAACAAAAAGTGGCCACCTATCACAATGTGAAAATTACCAAACTACACAAAACTTGAAGGGAAATCTACAAGTACCCCTTCATTTGAAGAAGAAGACATGCAATTCAAATATTTCCCTCTCAAATAATTATTTTCCCTCTTGCTTTAACTTAAGTATCTAGACTAGTAAATTAGGGAAGTGAAACTCATAGTTACACGAGAGGATTTATTGATTGTATTTAAATTGATCTTTGTTTGTAATCGTTCATCAATAAAATTATTTGATCCAATTTTTGACGTCAATATCATGAATCGATGATTTTTTGATAAGAAACAGATGGTTTTTTTAAGATACATGATCGAATCGGAATTGACCATTCACTTCTAGTTTGGTTTCACTTGATTCTGGTCTCCATTTGAAAACAGTGGTCTCCACATAAGAATTGATGTCTAAAATTGAAAAGGAGAGAAAATGAATTAGGGTCTTCACAGACCATAATGTCTTGCTTGAGATGATTTAGGTAGACAACATTTTTGTCCCGATTTTCAAAGTTAAATTTTTTAATATTTCATTAATTTGTAAAAGACGTGTGTGTGTGTGTGTGTGTAGAATTAGGGTCTTCACGGAACATAAAGTCTTGCTTGAGATGATATATGTAGATAACATTTTTCTCCTGATTTTCAAAGTTAAGTTTTTTAATATTTCATTAATTTGTAAAAGACGTGTGTGTGTGTGTGTTGAATTCGATTCTTGGTTTTCGAATCAGAGTCAAATATTATCGGTTCTAAAAATCAAGATCATAATATTTTTTGTAGACCGAACCGAATTGCTCGATTTGATTTGATCATTTTGTCCACTCGTAATTACCTCCTTATTTAGTACCTAGGAATTCCATCCATTTGACCCTTAAGTGATCGAAAAAATGTGTTTTGACCGAAAATAAAGAGGCTAAAATGATAAATTTGTCATTATTCCGCATAAAAAAAAAGAAGATAAAAATATAAAAAAGAAAAATGGAACTGTTCATCTTCACTAAATCAAAATCAAATCAACCCCTTCGTAGCATTTTTCCACATCTACAACCACTCGTTGCCGTTGTCGGATTCCACAGGCACTTCATTTTTGTGTTTGCAAAAATGTGAAAATATTATTACAAACTCCGTGCAAAGTGTGCTAAAATTTTCAACAGTCTTAGAAGCAATATCAGCACAAAATTGCGTGGAGGAGCAACAATAAATTAGTTAAGGATTAAAGATATCCAGTAATGTGAATGGCAAAGTGATGGACAAACATCAGAATATGCACTCCAATTTTTGATTGCTATTAGTACCCATTTCAAATAAAGACAATACATTAAAAATCTTCCTTGAAAATGGTTGTCATCGTTTTCAAATGAAGACAAATTTTTTTTTTTGCGCAACAGTGGCCAAACAACGCTCATTTCGTTACATTTGGAGTTAACTGTTCCAATGGTCACTGAACTTATATCTATATCTTTAATAGGTTTTAAACGGAAGTTATATCAGTAAGTAACGTCCAATATTTTTCAAAGTTTAATGGTAAAAATTCGACATCTCAAATTGTATTAAGCGATTGAAGATATAGATGTAAGTTCAATGACCATTGGAATAGTTAAGTCTTACATTTGGTTTCCTCATGCCATCTCCGGTGATGCACCAAAATTTACATCAAACGAAAATTCATCTCCAATTATTACACCAAATGAATATTGTTTAATCATTTTCTTCTCTTTTTTCTTCTTAGCAATTTATTTATTTGTCATAATATATTTCATGTTAACTATAAACAATCGTATTTGTTATATTTTAAATTTGTATTCTTATTTTAATTAATTTAATAATAATTATTTTTAACATTTAAAATTTATAACACAAATGAAAAGGGTGGCAAATTAGACTTTTCACCAAATGGTGCAAAATTTGGTGTAAAATTTGATGCCACCAACAATTTTACACCAAATTTTGGTACATTTTAGTGTTTTGGGGTCTCGCTGGAGATGCCCTCACACTACTCGCTTGTTACGTCATCCTACACGCACTCGTCATTTTTCTTTTGCCACCATAAAGGTACCCATTTGATTTTGGTTCCGCAGCCTCGTATCTTGTTTCCTCATCCCGCCCGCACTCCTCTTCTAAACTTCATAGCAAACCCCAGAGGAGAGAATTGAACTCAGAAAACCATTTTAGCTGGAAATGGATTCCAGAAATGCGATGCCATATTTGGCTGCTATTTTCTTACGCTTTGTGTTTGCAGGTTTGTTCATAATTGCAAAGCTTGCTCTGAACCTGGGAATGAGCCATTTCACCTTCACTGTCTACAGGAATGCGATCGCCGTCGTTGTCTTTGGCCCCCTCGCCTTATTATTCGAAAGGTCCGGTGGAGGTCTCTCTCCCACACCACACACAACAGACACAAGCGCCCACTCTCTATCTGTAAGAATATTCAGAAAACTTGAATAACCAAAAAATTTAATAATTTTGACAGGAATACAAGGCCAAGGATAACTTTCGCCACCCTCTACAAGATCTTTCTACTTGGCTTATTTGGGTAAATTCAAGGAGAATATGTATAATTAGATATAGTACTTTCTGGTTACCGATTCTTGATTAGCTCGAACCCTGAAACAATTTTATTTTATTTTCCCTTTTGCACCTGCGTGCACCTGCATAAAATAAAATTTTCTTGCAGGGTTTTTGATCAAATCTTGTATTATGCCGGAATGAAATCTACAACGGCAAGTTTTGCAACAACACTCCTCAGCTTCCTTCCAATTATAAGCTTTCTGTTGGCTTTACTGTTGAGGTACGCATTGCACCAGGTTCCAGAGTCGGATCCGATGAAGCCATGATTTAATTGAGTAGTATTTTCTCTCTGTGTTGGGCTGTGATGCCAAAGGGTTTAGGGGCAATGATGAAATGGGCCGTGGCTCAAGCAAATGTCTGATAATTTGATCTTGGCCCTAAACCCGAACCCTAAAGCTCGAACTCCCCGTTTGAGGAAAAGTGATTTTCGTCAGCAACTTATTTTCTGAGATGCTTTGGACCGTTGGATCAGATTGAAAATCAATGGTTGCTGGCTCAACTGCCCTGTTCATTATTTATCGTATTTCTGCCGTTTTGGCTCTCTAATTCCAATGTTCTCTCTACTTCTTTCCATTTCTGATTTTTTTCTGAGTGAGATAAAAGATCATTTGTGTGAGTAAAGAGAAGGAAAACGTCAGGTAATTGGTTTTTCTTTTGGGTCACTGTAGCAACATTTGATAAGGGTTTTGCACTGGGTTTTTGTTGTTAGAGTTGCAAGGTCAAACAGATAATCTGGGCCCTGATCTGTAAATACCTTGATATTATTGTGTCGCATATAGTTTACTGGATTTGTATACTTCTTGTGAGTTTTGTTTCAAGAAATTTGTTGTGTTTGAAAAGTTATTCTTATTAAGACTTGGGTTTCATTTTTTAAAAGTAGTAGCCCGCGCTGTTATACTTTAGCCTATATTTTCATTTTTATTCCATATGGAATTATTTATCCCTTAACAATTCTAATATTGAGTTTTCTCCGTTTGTGCATAACTAGGTAATTTATTTCCTGTGCTAATATTAATACACGTGTATTTGTATATTGCTATTTTTGCAGGCTTGAAAAGGTAAAATTTAAAAGCTTACACGGCCAGGCAAAGGTTATTGGAACTTTTGTCAGTGTTGGTGGAGTATTGACCATGACATTTATCAAAGGACATGTTATCGGATTGCCATGGACCAAACACGAATCCACAAGTGCTGCAAATTCTCACCAAAATTCCGTTTGGGGTCCTCTCATGATATTAGGAGCTTGTTTATGTTCGGCCAGTTTTAACATTCTTCAGGTACTTATTTAGAGTTTTTCTTTTGTCCAGCCACCGCCGTTATCATGAGAGCAACCTTTTAAAGCTTGCTCACAATACATTATTTTTATTACATGAATATATTGCATCATTTTTTTACCTAGATTAATCTAAATCCAGTTTCTACTGAAATTCGAATTGAAATCTCAGCAAGAGAGAAGAAATAAACAAACAAACAAACACACACAGAGAGAAGTTGGGATTTTAAGGACAATGGAGAAAGTTAAATGGATAGAGCCTGTTGAGTTGCAGAAAATTTCCTTACACACACACACAGTTCTTATTTTGGTGGGTAGTTAGGGAGGAAGCTGTGTGTGTTTTGGTTTAGGGAGAGAGAAAGAGAGAGGTTTGGTGTTTTGATTGAATTTAGGGAGAGAGATGGAGGTTTGTTGTTTTGACAGGGTTTAGGGAGAGAGTTTTGATATGGTGTTTTGAATTGCAGAGACTTTCCTTACATAAGTATACAGAGAGAGGGAGAGAGTTTTGATTTTGGTTGGTGGTTAGGGTGAAGAGAGGGAGTGTGTCTGTGTGTGTTTTGGTTCAGGAGAGAAAGACGGGGGGTTGGTGAAAGAGGGAGGGAGACAGAGAGTTTGGGATGGTAATTTGTGATTTTAAACTTTCAATATGAGATATCCTAATTCATACTCTCAAAATATAAATTGAAAAAAAGTAAAAAATTCTTGTTCTGTATTTACGATTAATGTGTTTTCAATTGTTGAACAACTCGACATAGAAGAGATGCTTAGTTGAGAGAGAACTAAATATAGAGTTCACTCTTGGCACATCGGTTTAGACGCTACAAAGAATTTAATATAAAATTATAATGGATACTATTAGATAGATTGTATTATAGTGGATTGCTGTAAATACTATCCACTGATTTTTATGCACAGTGATACATTCAGTGAATCATTTCTCCCTGCATAATATTTCTGGCAATCCCTATTATTTGAGCCATCTCTGAACCTACTGGCTGTGATGTTCAAGTTTTGTGTGTTATTAGAAGAACAGAATGCCAGCCAATCTTGTTTAAGAGATGGAAAAAAAAAATGAATTTGAAGATCTGTACTCTTTTATATTTGAGAATAAAACAGTTTCTTGATAAAATTGACCCTTCCTGACAATAAAAAGATTTTGAAGAGAAACCACATTAGCCAGATTATGACAATGCTACATCATTCAATGCTCATCCAGATTGCTGATAATATGATATGCTAATGGTAATAGAAATTCTATCAACTCCATATTTAATTTAATTTAATTTAATTTTATAATAAATTATAATCAGTTTCTACAATTGCTATAGGTGCTTTACTACCTAAAGTCGCGTCTTATGATACTCAACTTTGGCTAGAACTGTTCAACATTGGAGAGATTGAACTTGAGAGTTGATGTCCCCTGCATCTGCAACTGTTATAAAATAAGTTCCCTCTTTTCAAGGTTTTCAAATTTACATTTTTGTTCCTGTCAGCAAAAACACACAAACTTGAACACCATATTCGGGTTCCATTGTATCATGGAGTCATGTTTGCTTGCCTGTGTACATCACCAGAGTGGGGGAAAATATCTTCTCATGGAAGGTGCAAACACGTGTGCGTTCGAAGTTATCATCTTCAAGTTTACATCAAGGGGGTTTGGTTTAATCTTTTACGTTTGTTGTGGTTTGTCCTACTTCTCTATATTCGACTTAGAGTTCAACATGATTTTCTCCAACTTCGTCTACTACTTGCCCCAGCCATGGCAAATATAGCACCAACATGACAATTGAAAAAAAAAATTAAAACAAAATTGAACAGAAGAAAAAAAACAGCAAAGTTTTAACTCATGAAAATTTTATGAATGCAGGAAATAACATTGGAGTCATACACTGCTTCACTCTCCCTCACGGCTATGATAAGTGCAGTGGTTGGTTTCCTGGGCTTTATATTGTCGGTTGTGGTGGAGAAGGGCATTCATTTTACAATGTGGTCGATACATTGGGATATTAAACTATTAGCTTATAGCTATGGAGTAAGATATTTGATTTATGAATCTTTGAATAGTACTCTATGTTGGAGAACCTTACTTGTATATATGGCTTTGTGCAGGGAATCCTCTGTTCAGGACTTGCTACTTACATTTCAGGATATATATTACAGAAAAAAGGACCGGTGTTTTTAACATCATTTAGTCCGCTAACCACGTTGATTGTTGCTGTTATGAGCGTTTTCATTTTAGCAGAGCATTTGACATTGGGAAAGTTAATTTTCGTCTCTCAATACTATGTTTCACTATATTATTTATTTTTCTTGATTCTATACATGGGCATTGCAGGATTGTTGGAGGGTTTGTTATAGTGCTCGGGTTGTACCTGGTGCTATGGGGTAAGACCAAGGATAATCATAACAGCTCATCTACGGTGCACCCAGATCAGGAACTGTCAATTCTTCAACAAATAAATTCTTCTACGAGGGCCTTATCAAGTGATGGCTCCCAAGCAAGAACTACAGATATGGTTTAATTAATACATTTTTAATCATCGAAAGCACATTAAGGCCATGTTTGAACTCCATTTTTGGTAGAATGGAATTTGTAACAGCAATTTTTTTGAGAATGTGTGATTAGAAAGTAAGGAAATGTTTTGAATTTACATGTAAAATTATTTTATTGGGAGAGAGGGGTTGAAAATGAGTTTTTAGAAAATGGGGTTCAAACATGGCTAAAGTTATATTGCACTGGACAATTCAACATATTTGAAAGGACTTGTTTGAATGCATTTTGAATTTGTTCATTTGAAATTTCAGTTCTTACACTTTATTTTTATTTAATATTAATATTTTCCCTCTTTTTATATCTTCCTTAAATCTCATAGGTTTGATCCCATGAAATTTAACCTATTTTCTCACTGAACAAAGGGTACGAAATCAAATTGATTTTTCGATCGAAAGTACTATGTGATGTCTTCGATTTTTTTCTCTTCATCTATCCCTTTCCAGTGTTTGAATCAATAAACCTTTTCTTCTAGATGAATCGACCGGGCAAATTTATTAATAATCTAATTTGGTTGAGCATACAAAACTTGTCAATAAAGTTTGCAAATGACAACAGTTTGAGATCTTGATGCATTTAATGACGAGGAAACTAGGCCTACCCTTTCTTTTTTACTTTCATTTTTGGAAAATTAGATAATTATGCCAATATTTGATTTTCTTAAAAATTAGATTTGTAGATTTTACTAAAAGTTGATAAAAGATGAAAGTTTATCAATTTTATAAAATGTGTTATTAAAATTAATTGTTGACTTTAATTTTAGATTTTATCATCTTTAATAGTTAAACCAAATTAATAATTTATTTGAAAAAATAGGTAATTTTTCAAATTAATTAATTAAGAATTTCGTTAATATTATATTATTCACATCCTATTTTTAGGTTCTCTGCTCCCCGTCTCCTGAATTAACGCAACAAAACAACCACCACAGGCAAAATCTCCCAATGAGCTCGTCATTCTAGAGACCAAAATATCTAATACATCAATGGAGGGACAAAAAGTGTCGAGCCGGGATAGTTGAGATTTCAATTGAGGAGATTGGAATGCAAGAAGAAGACAAATTGGTTGACTCAAGTCAAAATTCTAAAGATTTTGAAGAAGAAAATATTAAGATTTAAACTTCCATAATAAAAAATTAATATTGTTAAAAGAAATCACGCAAATTCTTACCAGTTGGCTGGTATGTTAATTTGCTATGTAATTTTAAAATAATGCTATTTATAAATCATGTTTATTATCGATTAGGTGTCATTCAATTTACAAAATGTATTTTTTAGTTAAAAAGGGGTTAAATCCACCGGTCACCATTCAATAAAATATTTAGTGTCACAACAATCACTTAATTTTATTTTATTTCACTATGGTCACTCAATTTCGTATAACATTTCACCATAACCACCTAATTACATATAACGTTTCATCAGGCCACTCAGCTTTTTTTCATCATTTTCACCACATATAAGTTGATCAAAATTATATTTGTATCCATATATTTATTATCCGCAACTTTAATGCAAAGTTATCGTTTTACCACATTTAAAATACTATATAGCAATTCATGAAGATTATGCCATTTTTTTGTAGAGATTAAAATTAAATTTTTAGTTGATTTTGATAAAAGTTAATGAAATATAAGGTTAAAAAGTTATGAAACCCATAAAATTTATGATTAAAATTAATTGTTGATTTTGACTTAAATTAAAATTTAGATTTTAATTGCTACCAAACCAGAGTTATATGTTGACAATGACTGCATATCTTTAGTGGGACAGTGTTAAGATGGCAGAAAGATTTCACGTTTTGATGTAGGAGGGACATATATATGAAATAAAATTATTTTGAATACTAAATAGTAAAAAAGTTTTTTTGGTTTATTAAAACTTTTTTTAAATTTATTATATATATATAATGCAAAGTTACCATTTTACCCGTTTTAAAATTAGTGAAAAGAAGTTGGGTGGCCACTGAGATAATATATGAAATTTGATAGCTTGATGACACTAAGTGTAGAGTTGAATGTTCATGATAACACTAAATATAAATTTAGGTGGCCATTGGTGGATTTAACCTAATTAAAGACCCAATTTTTAGACTGTCACACGGTGTACAAATGCTTCAATGATTATCCAATTCATATCTAGGTCACAGTTTACTCACTAAATTTCAAAGTATTTCACAATACTTATTGAACTTTATCCATTTAGCACTTCATCCATCATCCGTTTGATTCAATTATCCTCATTTGCTGACGTGTCATACAGAAATTCACGTGGCAAGTTACAACCATTAAAAACAATTTCAATTCGGCCAAACCATCCAAATAAAATATTTTATTACTCAAATTATATTATGATCACGGTTTACTCATTGAATTTCAAAATGCTTTCCAATGGTCACTGATATTTGAAAGTGCACTATATCCATCGTCTTCCGGATTGCGTTCCGTTCGTTGTGACGCGTCACACGAAAATTTCACACGACAATTTACGATCATTTGTAAATATTACAACTTGACCAAACCATCTAAAAATTACAATTTTGTGACTCAACAACTTTTTGAATTCTATCGATCCGATGCGTGCCTAAAAATGTTGAATTAAAAATAATTTTAAAGATTGATGTACTTATCAAATAATGAAAAAAAAAAAAAACATAAAATTTATCGTGTAGACTTAGAAAATTATGAAGGACATTTGCTAGGTCAATTAAAAGCAGAAATATACTTCTAAGCGTCCCTTTTCCTTTGCAAAATTAATGTATTTTATGCGCACAGTATATTTCTGCTTTTAACCGAGGATCGAGACGGATTTGTTGTTGAGCATGTTTTCTAAATCTTCGTTGAGCCCGTTTTGGGATAAAGAATATATTTTGAAATAGTAAATTGATGAAAAATAAGTAGTTAAATAAAGAAAAAATTTAAATTTACATATAATATTATTTTATTAGAGAATATATGAAAAAATGAATTATAAAAGAAAAAAGGAGAGCTGAAACAAGGGCCACAGAAACTGTACTAGGGTGTTTTCACATGTAATGACGTGAATGCAAGCGTCAGCGTTCTAATGGATTAGGCCACTTGAGTGTAAGTAGGACAGTAATCAAGCGTTCTAACATAATACCTTTAACGTTACTTTCGTCAAATCCCAAAATTAGTCAAAATCCGTTGTTACCCAGTGAATGATTTCATAAATAAATAATCTCATATTGTCACCTTCAAGAATGAAAATATCTCTCATTATTTGCAATCTAGTCTCTGAATTTTGTATTTATTGCATTTAGGATCGCATCTCGGGTTTAAACTCATTATATTTGATATTCTCATTACGAAAGTCATCCTCGCAACATTCTTAAGACTTCAAATTATGGTTCCTTCTCATAATTTTCACTTTAACCTTCATAGAATTCGCTTAATTAAACTCAACCTATTCACAAGTAACGATTTCTAAATGTTATTATTTTTACTTTATAAAGACAGAAAGAAAGAAAGAATAGCCACATGGATGAAAGAAAGAAAGAAAGAAAGAAAGAAAGAATAGCCACATGGATGACACAACGGCTTCATTTTGTCAACGATATATTGTTTTCTTATCTGTCTTTCTTAGTTTTAATCTACATAAAAACAAATTGTTTTAGTTTAAAAGGTGTCATTTTTATCCATAATTTCATCCTAAATTTATATTTTTTTGAAAAAAGATTGATTTTTTATCATTTAAAAACTAAACAAACTGATATTACTTACAAATATATACTGTAAAAAATTAACTAATTCTTTTAAGCCAGTTTTAGTATATTTTAGAGATATGATAGTATTACTAATATGTTACAAGTGTCAAAATTGTGGAAAAATAAAAATTAGATAAAATTTAGGGAAAAATGCAGAACGGTTCCAAATATTTCGATTTTTAGCAGACTTTACCTTAACCTTTAATTTGTACCACCAGAGTCCCAAACATTTCATTTTGTTGTAGCGCAAGGACAAATGGATGGACTCCATCTATTTGATCGTTAGTTGACTAAAAAAATTGATTTTGATCAAATTTAAAAAAGACAAAATGATAACTTTGCTATTTTAACATAAAACGGTTAAAAAAAGGGAAACAAAATAGAACTGTTCATCATTTTCCTCCCCATTCCCATTCCCATTCCCCGCCAAACCCAAACCAAATCAACCACGCGTTTCGGTCGTCCCCTCCTTCCACAACCACCGTCGTCCCCTTCCTTGCTCTCCCACAAGCCCCACTAAAGGCCTCACAGCCCCCGAGATAATATTATATTACTTGTGTTTCAGTGATGTCAAAATGCTTCTTGTAAACACGAAAGACAGGACATGGGCTATCACTATTCCTTTTGCTGTTCTTGAGACACTTGCAAAAGATGGTAGGGTTATGGATGCATATGAGCTTCTTGTGGGTGCAGAAAATAATGTCCATGTTATGAATGTTGCTGACTACTCAGTTATAATTGACGCCCTTTGCAAGGAAGGGTACGTAGATAAGGCTTTAGATCTCTGCTCTTTTGCTAAGAATAAAGGGATAGCTCTCAATATCATCACATATAATTCAATCATAAAGGGGTTGTGCCGCCAAGGGTGTTTGGTTGTTTGATGCACTGGAAAAAATTGGCGTGGTACCTTCTGAAATTACATATGGTACAATGATTAATGCTTTAACGAAAGAGGGAATTTTACAGGATGCCAGGATGCTGTTTGGGACGATGGTCCTCAAGATCCTTAGGCCCAACATTCATATTTACAATTCATTAATTAATGGTCCCAAACCTTGTCTACTTGAGGAGAGGACATGAACGAGGGGGCTGTGAGGCCTTTGGTGGGGCTTGTAGGAGAGCAGGGAAGGGGTGCGACGGTGGTTGTAGAAGGAGGGGACGGCGGAAAGGGGTAGCTGATTTGGTTTGGGTTTGGCGGGGTAGGGTGGGATGGAGGGGAATGGGAATTGGAGGAAGATGATAAGCAGTTCTATTTTGTTTTCCTCTTTTTTTTTTTTTTTAGCTTTTTTTTTTTAAAATTGGGGATA
>CAIGRK010156728.1:0-28430 GCA_903798315.1 Fraxinus greggii
TAAAATAGAACATAAATGATGCAATGTCCAATAACAATAAAATAGAACATAAATGATGCAAGGTCCAATAACAATAAATAAATAACTCTCGAAGGATCTAATGATGTCTGCATCAGGAAATCTTCAATCGTTTTTCGTTTGTCCAGATCTCTATCTCTTTCATTTGAGTTCATTCCTTGTTTTTCGTCCATGATAACTCTCTCTAGGACGGTGCAAAGCCCACTGCTTGGTTACCAATACCACTCTGATGCAGCAAAGATGAGGGTCAGAATATCCTACTAAGCTTGTGTTGAAATTTACCCTAAGAAATCAAATGTTAATCAACTACAAAATAATATCAAAGGGGATGATTCGACAGAACGATATATGTCGACTGTACAGGAATAAGGAGATTTGAATGCTACTCCTAGATTCTGCAGCAAAATAAGCATAATGCTGCCCCCAATTGTAACGACCACCAATGTGTCCTAGCCGTACTCTTATGTAGTGTCCGCATTGGGAGAGCATGTGCTCATTTTACCTTTCCCGAATTTCTATTGCGTTTAGTTGAATTCTGGTACCAATTAGCAATGAAAAAAAGTCCAAAATCACCTTTTCTTAAAGTTACTCTACTATCACATGACTCGCTTAACCAAACTACACATGACCATTTAACCCTAATAAAGATCAACTTGTTAACAGAACTAGAGACATGATTGCTAAATGAAACAAAAGATTGAAAATTATTATTGGGTATTGCATCTTTTGTGCATTTAGTTCCCCCCTGTATTGATATCTATTGTAAGTTGAATCAGATAATTCTTGATTGTCAGCTCAGCTATCACTAACATCTTACCTCAACTTTGATTTTGGTAAACTAAAAGGGAATTGGATATGGGTGTTGGTTGGGGTGAGAAGTCCCAGTAGCATTCTGCTGAAGGCAGTGCCAAATCACTAATAAGGAGACAACAGTCATACAAAAGAAGTGAAATCTGGATGGATGATTCGGCCACAATACCAATATCTTATCTAGGTTAAAGTCTTAATGTTTAATCGCTGATATAATGTTATAGGGTTATTTTTTAGGCTCCTATATATTTCAGTATTGAGAAGAGATAGAATTCCAATGTACTGTGGTTCCGCAAGACCTCATTTAGGTATATATGTTAATCTTGTTGGTTAACAATGTTTTGTAGAAGCTGTACAAGATCTACAATTATTTGGATAAGATGAAGTATGAGTGGTTTGATGCACGTGTATGCAGAACTCCTGTCAGGAGGCAGTATCTCACCCCTTCTTCATTTCCTGGGAAACCTCACTACCTCTGAGATTCCTTTTCAAACCCTCCCTTTAGACTTAAAATAATCCAGGCAATTTAGAGAACTGTGACCCTCCAATTTGTCCATTCGATTAAGATTTTTCCAGTTCATCAGTTGTTGAGATTGAAGTTTTTACATATTATTAGTTGTGGCGTGATGCATTAGTGCATGTTTTAAAGGCTAGAGCATTTTACAGTCACACGCTTGACACAAGTTGTGATTGAATGTTAATTTGATCTATCACAATGCAGATGGGCATTGGGAGGAAGTGGAAAGAGATCCTTGATGTCACTGATAAGCTTTCTTACAGCTTCCATGTAATTTTGATTATACCGGTAGTGTTTTTCTTTTGCACGATAATGCGTTCTTCCTTTCTGACCTTTTCACCGTTTAATGCAGGATGATTCTAGAAGGGAAAGATCAGCAGTAAAAGGTGGTCGATATAGCGTGTGAAGATCCTGCCTCGTGCTATTTAGTGTGTTTCTATTTTCAGCTTTATGATGAGCTAGAAAACTGAGTATTTTTTTACTGCACGTTAACCTCTTGAATTTTGCTTATGAGTATATTTTGAGAGGTTTTGTATTTTTGATTGGTTTTATTTAATGGTTAACTTGGAGGTAAATGTGATGGTATATTATTGAAGGCTATGTTGAAGAAAAAGTAATATTTTAGCATATAGATGAACCTTATGAAGTTAAAAGGTGAAATTAAGTTATTCTAAGAAGCTAAAATTGAAATTGAGTCATAGTAATATGAAAAGTGGGTATAATTTTGAAAGAATCAAATTTGGTTCAAGCAGTGTTTGGTGTACATCTTACTTGACAGAATTTTACGTGATATTTTGTCGTTAGACAATTTAAACTCTTTTTGCAGTCAATAATTTTATGCCAACACAGACTCTGTCAATAAAGGGGGCAAAAATTGAAGTACAATAGGTAAATCCTTACCCTTAATGTCATTGTGTTGGTCAATGTACCGTTGATGCTACATGACATTATTCAAAATAATTTTTCTTTGTAAAAGAAATTGAATTGTAACGAGCCGGGTTTGGTTCTTGCAGGTGCTACATGACATTATTCAAAATAATTTTTCTCTGTAAAAGAATACGAATTGTAACAATCTCGATTTGATTCTTGGAATTGTAACAATCTCGATTTGGTTCTTCCAAGTTGAACCGTGTTCTTTTCAACTTTCTTGGGGAACCACAGATTTCTTCAATTTACTCTATTCATTGAAAGTTGTATCTTTACATCTACATTCAAGGATAAAAATATATAGTTGATGTTAGAAGTAAATGACTGGAAAGATGTCCACAGACAAAATGAAACTCTTGTATATTTGATAAAATTGTAAAATAAAACTGCAGACTATAATATCCCCTTAAGCAAGGAATCCAAGGTTTTCTCCATTTTTCTTTGCCAGTCGAATCAATCCCTGCCTTTGTTTGTTATCTGCTCCGATTGTTTTGCAGAATTCATTTGTTACCTGAATTTTTTTTATGCAAATTATATAATTAGAAGAAAGTCGTTTTAACGTGCGCAAGGAACATGACTTGAATTTGTTTTCTTATTTAGCTATTCTTCTACTAAAATTTTGACACCACACTACGTCAAGTCTTATTAAACAAATAGCAAGATGTCATGCAATAGTACAAGTGAATCCACATTTTAAGTGATATCCTTTTATTTGTTACACCAATAAAATATAGCACCAAAGATGCGTAAAACAAGTCTTAAATTTCATTGTCACCTAGGCGCCAATAGTACTATAAAGCATTACCTTTTTTGTTAACAGGGTAATGTTATTTAACATCAGTAGTTCTACAATATTGGATTAAGTGATATTGGATGATATTAAATTATGTTTGGTATCGATTAACATTTAGATATTAATTTAAATTAAAATCAACAATTCATTTCAATCACATATTTTATGGGTTCTACAATTTTTCAACCGCATATTCATCAACTTCTATCAAAATCTACTAAATAAGCCGTCTATTTTCTACATTTTACTAAGCTCGTCTTTTAATGAAATATATGATAACACAACTTGTACTAAATAACATTATTTATTGTTAACAAGAGCTAATGTAATGAGGTGTCATAATTTTAGTGGAGAGAGTCAATTAATGACAATAGATCTCAACTCAACGTTACAGTTGACTTTTTAATAAAAGTAACTTTTCGAGCATTTCTAGTCAAAGCTTGGAAAATTGTTCAAGAACGCTTATCTTGGAAAAAAATAAAAATAAAAAATAAATAAATAAAACCTCTTACTCCACAATTATAAAATTTGAGTAGGGATGGATAGCTTACTAGAGATTATAATCTATTAAGTGGTTATCCTCAATTGAGATTGTAATAAATTTTAAAAATCCTTCTAAATTTAGGTGCCATCAATTGAGATTTTAACGAAATTCAATAAAATTATTTAAAATTTAGATATCCTCAATAATTAATAGATTTATAAAGCTTTTATTAATATAGGGATTTTAAAATATTTGGATAGATTTCAAGTTTAAAAATACATATAACTAAATATTTGAAAAATTCACCATATTTGATGAGATTCTTATGGAATTTGTAGTATTCTATTCAAATCTATAAAATTCATTAAAATTTATAATCTTTTAAAATTCATCAAAATCTTAGTGGTAATTTAACAAAATCCAAGTGCAGAAATAATTAAAGATTAGAGGTTTAAATAATAGTCAAACTCCAAATTCTATTTTAAATAACTCAAAATACCAATTATTCAGTTTTAGCTTTCTTTCATTTATTTTATGTTAAATAACAATTTTGGAAATGGGAACTTTTCTTAAATAAATCCTTCAATTTGTGATAAATGATCTTACATCTTGATATCATAATTCAAGAAGTAATATTAAAATTAACATATTATCGTCAAGTATTTAGAATATTGAAATACTCGATGAAAACGAACATGTTACACATTTTCTGCCTTTCTCAATTTTGTCCACTTTTATTTAATCTACGGTACTAAACATGAACCGACTCTCCATTAAAGCAATAGCTTTGCCTCTCAGCTGGTTGAATGTTTTCTGCCCTATAACATTACGTGTGACAACAACAGCTGGAGCAAAAACACCCTTTCCTTCATTCACATTCTTCATCATTTGCCTCGACCGCACCGGACGAGCCACCAGAACTCACGTCGGCATCGGCCCGGCCAGGGAAGTGTAGTCTTCACCTGCAATGAATGAAGAAGAAGAAGAAAGGCCAAGACCCCCTTTGAATCCAGCAGCATATACTGTACCAGCCATTACAAGAAAATAATTACAAGGGCCCTTTAGATTTTTTTTTTCTTTTCTTTTCTTTTTTTTCCTTTGGAGATAAAATCTTGATTGTATAATTTTGTGTTGCTAGGGGTGGTTCTTGGTTTGGTGCAATTTATAGCCTCTGAAGAGGAATATTGGGAGCCACAAAAGAAGAAGTTGGCGTGGAAACTGGTTCTTATTTTCCATAAAATCTATAAATATCTAGTTGTATCTTTTAAAAATCTTCCCTTACAGGCCCTAGAAATTTGAAGAGATAATAGGAGTTCTGTATCTACTATGTAACTGGATCATTTTTTTTTCCATGGGACCCTTCAATGTAGGGCTAGACAAAATTTTCGAATCGAACTGAACCGAACCGAACAGAACAGTTCTTCTTAAATTTAATACTAGAACGGGTATCTATATCGAGAACAACATGTTTGATTCGGTTCTGGATTCTAGACCCAGAACGGACGAACCGAATCTCCCTAATTTTTATTTTAAATAAGTCAAATTATTTTATTTTTTCTAAATAAATTTGCTAACTAGTTAATTTATCTCAAACCTAAAATATAATTTTAGTATTTCTAATTTTCAGCGAAGCCCAATTTAATCAAATTGACCTAAATTTTACCAAAATCTCTTATTCTACCATAATTTCGTTTGTCGTTCTATTATTGTAAATGCACTATCTTCCTCCTCTTGTGATTTTAACAGTCAAATCTACGAAAAACTTAACAAAGAATTGTGCAAAAGATATCACCAGATTCGACTTCTTTATTTTGTATGAGTTAAGATTGAATATGTTACAGTTGAATTAATGTAGCGTTGTTATAAATATAAAAAAATTAATTATTGTAAGAACCCGGGAACCGAATAGAACCGAACTGAACGGAATAGAACCGAACCAGAACTATTCCATAATTAAATTTGGACCCGAACCAGATCGGACTGGACTATGTTCAGTCCTACTTCAATATGTCTTTTGTTCAGTAGGAAATCCTATCCATTCATGTTTTCTTAAACTTGATCCGAATAATAGCTCAAGAGTCAAGGGTCCAAGGGAACTCAAGTTGGATGCTAAATCACTGCACCATGTCCTTTATTCGATTTGAAATCTTAACCATTAACGTTTTTTTAAATTCGATTCACATATTGAACTCGAAAATATCGAAGTCAAATGTTCAAGAACTTGGAATGGATGCCAAAGTAATTTAACTTATTTAAAACAAAAATTGGTAATTACGATGTCAAAGGTACTCAATAGAACATCGTATGATACATAGGGCAAGACAAGAAATTTATTTATATTTTAAATGCATTCGATTGAACTAATAGGTAAATCGGGTTTTGTTACGATATTTAATGTTCTGATGTTAAACAATAAAACGTTTAAACCAATTCTTAAATTTTCGGTTAAATTGTCTACTTGATTTTCAAAACATTCACTTTTGAGAAGTGGAAGCACAAGCAACGTAAAAATTTGTGGAGCACACATTGGACAAGTATTCTAAACCTAGGAGATTATGAAATATCATCTTCCGATGTTTACGTCTAAAAAATATTGTATGAAGAGTACTCGTGACACGACATTAGCATCTTATGTTAGATGTTTGTATGTCAATTAATGGTGTACATTTTTCACTTCACATTTGCCTTACATATTGATTTAGTTGGAAGTGACTATATTCGTGGTGTAAATTTTACATGAACTGTACATAGAGAATTGTATTCTGAGACTCACATCGAAGTAGATAGACGATTATAATGTTGTCCAAACATGTGGATGCAGTGAGATTTTGACTTGTGATATTTATATCGAAGGAAAGTTCCTAGAAGAGTAATGTCTTGTTTTTACAAGAATGACAACTTTTGAATCCTACAGTAAACATTTATGCGTGGAAATAAATGTATGGTGTAAATTTTTTTTTTTGATTGGTGGACAAAACACTCAAAAACTAGTATGAAATCAGACAAGAAAATTGCAGATAGGTGAAGTTGACATTTTGCGAATAATATAGAGAAAACTGTTGAGAGTTCAGAGCAATAAAATATTTAAATACTTTGAGGTCTACTGATCGCATGAAATTCCACAAGTGCACAATATCATGTACAAGTAATAAAGCGATGAATAAAATGTCATTCCACGGAGACTAATATATATAATTCAGGATCAATAAATTCTTTAATCGAATAGTCAATTTTGATTACCAATTTTATGTTAATTTATGTAACAACCTATTCTGTTAAGACTTATGTTGGATTGGCAATTATTTAGACAAAGAGATTACTATAAAAGAGTTGTAAAAATTAGGGAATCTTCTGGAGGGTTTTATAGATAACCTAGGAGTCTTTGGTTTCGAGTATGAACATGCAGAAAGAGTAGTCAGATTTACGCTAGCATGACGCTTCGCTGATGCTAAAGCAACACACCTGTCACTCGTCGTCGCTAGTTGGCGCTCGAGTGATGGTGTTTTTCGAGAAACTCTAGTTTGCGTTTTTTAAGAGTTTTATTTGTCATATATTACCCAAATATCTCTTATTATAAATATCAAATGTCCATTATGTTTTTTGTTGTGGTTGTTCATTAAAATACATCCTTATAACATCATTCCAAGATTGTAGGAATTAGATCGGCAAGTCTAGTGTGTTTTCTAAGGTGGATCATATTGTAAGTTCTTATTATCTATAGTAGATACTACTAGCTTGGTTCGGGAGTTTTTACCCAGTTAAGGATTTTCTCCGTCATCAATTCTTTATATTATTTACATTATTGATTTCATACAAGTCGACGGTTCAACATAAGATAGTTACTTCACATGAATTGAATCTAGAATAATTATTTTTGTGCGTTGTTGCAATATTAACCAACAACTATTTTAATTCCGCGTTATTTACCTATTCATCACCTCTAGGTGATTTTAGAGTCGAACTAGTACCTTTCATATTCTAATGAGCAAATTATGAGAGCTTTCGTAAAATTAGGTGATATGATTATATAAACTTCGAATCTCCCTTACTAATTCATTTTAATACAATCCAATGTCATGACAATATGTTGATCAATGTTCTCAAATTATTTTATAATCTCTATCGAGTATAATTAAATTTATCATCTCATGTGACCTTCTTATATTTTTATGAAAGATGCAAACATAAAATTATGAATTAAAAATCCTGTAACAGCTATTGAAATCATTCAAAGCATATGAGTATATTTCTATCTTTTATCGGACCCCCACAACAATTGTTATAGCATGCTATCTATTCTATTGTCTCTCTCGAAAACAATAAAATCTACACATCAATTCAATTAGTAGCTAATTAATTGAAAAGCATTAAGTCCTATAACAATAATCCAAGATTAAACACATATTAAGCATCAAAATATTGAAATCATAATAAAACTTCATAATAATAGTTCATGTATATCTTAGTAAATAGAAATTTAGTTTAGCACTGCAAAATTACAAGAAAATCATATTTGATTTATAGAACATCACTCGGACTTTTGATAAATGAAGAAGAAGAGAAATCTTGAATCTCTTTAGTGGTTTCTTGATAAATTCTAGTTGCACATTCTCTTCTTTATCCAAAATAAAGATTGAATCTTCAGATGATTGAATTCTAATAGCTTGCCTTTGGATTTTTTCAAAATAATAATAATAATAATAATAATAATAATAATAATAATAATGATGATGATGATGATGATTTGCATCTCTTTGATTGTAATAATTGGTGAAAAATATGACATGAGAGGTTTCCCCCAAGTCTTGCCTCATTATGTACTTATAAGGCTCAAAATTAAGTTAAAAAATTGTCTCAAGGTTGTTACAAAGAAGAGTTTGAATAAGAACACGGAATTGGCGTGTCAGTAGAAAATTGGGCCACGAGAGTGCGCAGATCTCATCGCACATGCTGTAGGAATCTTTTTCCCTTGGCTTTTCTTTAAGTGGCTGGTAGTGCGCACAGGCATCGGTGGCGTGTGCTCCAACTAAGGTTTTGGTAATGTTCATTTTGGTCACCAATTTTGATCCATCTTTCCCTTAAATAATTTTCTTGTTCAAATTCCATCCTTTAGCTTCAACTTTAATCAAATTGATTCCATATGGTCTTCAATAAACGTTTTGTGGTCTGCATCAACTATTGAATATTTGTATTTTAGTCCCCCCAACTTTGAATTTTGGCATTTTTGCCATTTTCTTCATTTCTTTCAATTTTACTTCTAATCATTGAGTTTTACGTAATAAACAAAATATACAAGAGATTATACCTTAATTAATCATAAGAACTCCTAAATATATTTACAGGCTCAGAAATTAACTTGAAAAAGGAAAAAGTATTGTGAATTTTGTAGCTTGTCAGAAATGTAGTTAAGTAGAAAACAGTGGAGATAATTCGAGCTATGGACCTATGGCCTATGAGATTAATCTCATTAAAAGTTCATCAAAACTCAGTTCAAACAACCATGGTAATTGGATACCAATCGATTTTTGAAACAACTTCTAGCAATAAAAATAGAGTAATTGAGATTTGTTTTACGACTGAGTCTCAACTAGACTCAGAGCTCAACACTTACATTTTGTAATGGAGTTGCTTAACTTCAATTTGCCCTATTCCCTTGAAATTAGTAACTAATGCCTTGTCTTCAAATTGAATGGGGTGCTAGTATAAAATCAATATATTTTAATTATATTTATCACGTGCACCATGGCATCTTAGATAAGTAAGTATTTAAAATTAGAAAAACGTTTATATTGAATTTGAAAATCTAATAATTTTATTTTTTTCAACGTTTCTGTGTAAAGTGAATTTTTTTTCAATTTTAACTTTTACAGATGAACAATTAGAATTATTATTCATGGATGAAGAGAAGATCAAATCATTGCTAGCAATTGGATATTTAATACTTTCAATTTTAAATGTGACCTTCAATTAACTGGAGAAAATGTCAGTGGTAAAGTATTATCAATTGATTATTTGACAAATAAGGAAGATCAAAGAAAGAAATCGTTCTTCTGATATAAGAATTTTCTTTTTAAAAAAACATCCATAGTACTTTTCATTTTCTAGCGGTTCAAGCCCTCGGTTAAAAGTCTAGAATTTCTTAGCTTGCAGTGGGCTGCACTCAGCTCTTATGGGTTTGAAAAAACCAAAAATCTAAAAAGGGATACTTCCACATGTGATTAACTTTTGGGAAATTTCATAATTAAAAATGTTTCGAAATACAATTTCAAAAATAATAAATTTGTGAAAAAAATTTCAAAAATCAAAAGGTCACAATTTGTGACCTCTAATAAAATGTCGTTACCTATAATTTAATTAAACGGATTATGATCAAAATAACACACATTTTATGGTCACGATCACATATTAGTCACCAATCACATAAGATCACAATTAATAAAAAAAAAAAACCACAATTTGTAGGTCACAATCACATATTTTAGTCATAAATCACACATTTAAAAGATCACAAATTACCTAATTAACTGATCACCCAACACCATACCACACCACACCACACCACTATCATCGACACCACCTCAAGTCCACAACTATCACCACTACCTCAAATCCACCACCACCATCACAGTCAATACTGTCTCCACCTTAAATCCACAACCACCACTAGAATGGTCATACTTCTCTCTCCACTATAGATCTACAACCACCTCACATGGGAACCTTGGGTTTTGAACACAACACAAGATAGTGATTCATTCCCAATATGATTATGGTCCAATTGATGAAAACCCATGACTAGAGTAGTGGTGGAATGAAGTTGCAACGCCAAGTTGTTGGTCCACAATGATAGGTCCCATCGACGACATCGAATTCAAGGTTTTTGAGATTTTGCAATTCACGTCCTAAAGCTTTTCTTGTAGGTTTTGGGTCCACCAACACCATGTGGGCTAATCGCAGTTAGAGTTGTGTTTGGGAGGTTATTTTGTCGACGATAGGTGGTGAGTCCGACGATTTAGGTAGTGGTTTAGACTGTGGAGTGTTAAGGGGGTTCGGTGGTAGAAGTGCGATTGGCCTTAGGGTTTGAATTGAAGTGGTGGTTATTGGCATTACTGGTAGAGATGAGATGGGTGAGGAAGAGGTTGAAGTGGTGGTTGGCTATGGCAGTCGGGCCGTCGACATTCGTACAGGTTGGGACTATGGGGATGGTAGGGGATTTCAGGGTGGAAATGGGGTTAGGGTTTTTGCAGTAGGTGTGGCGGGTGTTGAATGTGGTAGGGCGAACTGCACCTAATTCTTGAAAGAAAATTCATGGCACATTCTTATAGTAATCACTCAAAAATATATAGATTTCAGAAGTTAAACATTAGAACGATCTCAATTTCATATGGTTTTTCAAGAGAGAAGAAAACCACATATCAAACCCTAACTCGAAAAGTAAAAGGAATAAAACTCTCTCAGAAAACCCAGAAGTCAGGAGATGAAACGGTACCTAATGAAATAATACAGTGCATGTGTATATCTCTCCATCAATAATGCCAAAAAACCAAGGGCCGGGATAAGAACACTTGTTACAATCTCATAAAAAGTTCCAGCTTAAAAACGTGTTCAATCAAAATACAACTTTGGCCAAATTTTGGGAGCACATCACAGATCAGGAGTTCAAGACACAACAATCTCTACCTTGCTACTAGAAATTTGGGATCAAAAGTGCAGTCAAGAGCAAATATCAACAACTTAATCTTTATTTGCTCCAAGTACACGTTTATGCATTACAGTGTATCAATGGATAATAACTTAAAACAATTACAAAAATTGTTTAAAGCTATTATCTTAGTTCTCATGTCAGAAGGGTTAAATTGAGTAGAAACCTTACCAATTTTTAGAGTTCCTTTTGAAATAATATCTCTAATGAAATGATATTTAATGTCTATGTGTTTAGTCCTACCATGAAACATAGGAATTTTACTCAAATGTATGGTACTTTGGTTTTCTGAGTACAAAGTTGCATTTTCATCAACAAAACCAAGTTCACTCAGCAATCTACTTAACCAAATGCCTTCTTTAATAGCATCAGAAGCAGCAATGTATTCTGTTTCAGTTAAAGACAAAGCCACAATCTTTTATAATTGAGATTTCCAGCTTTTTGCAGTATCACAAAGAGTAACAAAAAAATAAGCTGAGGAAGACTTCATATTATCTCTATCTCCAACAAAGTCAGAATCAGTAAATCCCTTCAAAGTAATCCCCATTTTATTATTTTAAACACATGACCTAAATTTAAGGTTCCTTTCAAGTATCCATTTTAAAACATTCCAATGTTCTTCACTGGGGTTACTCATGAATCTACTAAGTATACTAATACTATGAGCAAAGTAAGGTCTTGTACATACCATTAGATACATAACAAATCCAATCACATTTGCATATGGAATTCTAGGAATTCTAGTACATTCTTCATTAGTTGTAGGACAAAACTCAGATGAAAGTTTTAAATAGTTTGAAAGAGGTAATGTAACAGGTTTGCGGTCAAACGTATTGAACTTTTTCAGGATTTTAACCATATAATCATGTTGATGCAAAAATGACATATCCTTTTCTTCATTCCTTAGAATCTGCATGCCAATGATCGTTTTGGCAGAACCAAGATCCTTCATATCAAATTCAAATTTTAATTTCTATTTAATATCATCAATTTCAAATTTATTACAACTAGCAAGTAACATATAATCAACATAAATCATTAAGTACAGATAGTAGAGACAAATATCATAATTGCTTCTTTGAAAACCATGTTTCAAGACAAAGATATCAAACATTTTATACCATTGCGTTGGGGCTTGTTTCAACCCATAAAGGAATTTTTTTAACAAACAAACAACATTTTCAAAATCCACTTCAATAAAACCAACAGGCTGCTTCATATAAATTTTTTCATCTAAATCACCATAGAAGAAAGTAGTCTTTACATCTAACTGATTAAGTTCCTGGTTAAATGGAACAACAAGTGTAAGAATGCATCTAATAGTGGTATGTTTAACTACAGAGAAAAATTCCATTATAGTCAACACATTACTTTTATGTGAACCCTTTTACTATAAGTCTAGCTTTATATCTAATACTTTTATTCCCCACTTCACCTTCTTTTTTTTTTATAAAACCACTTACTATCAATTAGCTTATGATCTTTAGGTCTCTTACCAATTCCTAGGTTTTATTTTTAAGAAGAGAAGCCATTTCATCTTCCATGGCAGCTTTCCAATGTTTAGAATATTTGCAATTAATAGTATCATCATAGGAGTTAGGTTCATTTTCAAATTGATCTTGGTAAGTAAATAATGAAACAAAATCATCACAATCAAACCTAGCAGGAGGTCTGATCTACCTTCTCTCCCTATCTCTTATGAGTTGATATTCATCAAGAGGAAGAGATGTTAGGTCAGATTTATTTTCAGTTTCCAGATTGTTTCCATTTTCAGTAGAAATATTATTTTCATTTAGATCAGATTCATCAGCAGCAAGTACATGAGTTTCTCTTTCATTTTTAGGAGACTCTACTTCAATATTAGCATATTTCTCAGTCAAATTATTTTCATTTCCTTCCAAACATGGCATAATAGATACATTAAAAATGACATCTCTTCTCACAATAACCTTATAGCCTTTTTCACTTTTAACCCATATTATATAGCATTTAGCTTTTTCACCATAACCTAAGAAACACATTTAAGTGATCTAAGTTCCAACTTGCCAATATTCTGATGAGCATATGTAGTACAACCAAATATTTTCAAGTGACTACTTAACAGGTCTTTTTAGACCAGACAAATTTAGGAACTTCAAAATTCAAAGCACTAGTATGGGTTCTATTTACAAGATAAGTAGCAGTTTTTACAGCTTCACCCCAAATCAATTTTGTGCATCTTATCTTGTTTAATAAAGTTCAAACCATTCTTTCTACTATGTCATTTTGTTGAAGTGTATAAACAACGGTTTTATGTCTTAGTATGCCAGGTTCTTTACATAAATTATTGAATTCATAGTTGCAAATTCCAAACTATTATCTGTTTTTAGAAATTTTACCTTATGATCAGTTTGGTTTTCAATTTGTATTTTCCAATCCTTGAAAACAGAAAAAGTTTCATCTTTGGATTTTAATAAGAAAATCCAAAATTTTAAAATCAAATCATCAATGATCAAAATATAATATCTAAAACCAGTCAAAGTAGACACAAAAGGAGGACCCCATAGATCAGTGCACATATTCAAGTATTTGTTTGGATTTATGAATTTCAGCTAAGAAAGGTAACTTGACTTACTTGATTTCCAAAAACTTCTTTATTTTGTAGCCAATGTAGCCAAGTCTTTCATGACATAATTTTATCAAAGTAAAATTTTCAGTTAAAGCAGCTGGAGTCAAACCAAGTAAANTTGATTTTAATAAGAAAATCCAAAATTTTAAAATCAAATCATCAATGATCAAAAGATAATATCTAAAACCAGTCAAAGTAGACACAAAAGGAGGACCCCATAGATCAGTGCACATATTCAAGTATTTGTTTGGATTTATGAATTTCAGCTAAGAAAGGTAACTTGACTTACTTGATTTCCAAAAACTTCTTTATTTTGTAGCCAATGTAGCCAAGTCTTTCATGCCATAATTTTATCAAAGTAAAATTTTCAGTTAAAGCAGCTGGAGTCAAACCAAGTAAAGACGTAGCTTTCAAAAAATAGAGACAATGTCTCTTAGGGGTACTAATAGTGAAATCAGTGCCCCTAAGAATCTTAATATGTTTTTGACCCAATTTTATGTCAAACTCCATAGCATCCAACATGTCTAAAGACGCAAGATTTCTCTCTAAATCAGGAACTTATCAAGTACCTTTTAGGAATAGTACATTTCCATTAACTTTACAAGTTATGTTATTTCCCATTATTACTTGTCACCTAATAGTTTTTTCAAAATCAAGAAAACAATTTTTATTTGGGCACATATAAAAAGAACAACCTAAATCAAGTATCCATTCATCACTTAACTTCTTTTCAATATTATCAAAGACTAACCCATCTTTAAACTTTTCTTTATTGCAGACTAAGGCATCATTACCATCATCCAATTTCTTATCTTTTGCTTCATTTTTCTTCTTATAACAGTCTTTAATAAAATGACACAATTTTCCATGATAATAGTATTTCTTTCCTTTTGCTTTTTTTTTTTCCGGATTTATTCTTATCATTTCACTTATTCTTATTTTCATTTAAGGTCTTTGAATGAAAAATTATGTTTACTAAATCATTTTCTTTTGCTAACAGATTGTCTCCATTATGACTTTCTTTTAATTCAGATTTAATTTCAAGAGCCTTATTTCTTAAAGCACTAATGATTTCATCAGTAGTGATCTCAACTCTACCATATTCTAGAGCAATCTTAATGTCTCCATATTTGTCACTAATGGAGTTTATTAGAGCTTCAGCCAATTGATCTTTTGAAAGTTTTTCATCACAATTGGCTAAGTCTTAGGTCAATTTGGTAAACATATTCAAATTTTCATCCAAATCAACTAAATGATCCATTTTATAAGAAAAAACTGTTTTAGCAAATAACTTTTATTTGGAATAGTCTTAGTCATATATTTAGCATGCAGTTTAGTCCACAGTTCAGAAGCAGTTTTCGTTTCACCAATAGCCCTTATCACATTATCAGACAAGTACAAGAAAATAGTATTCTAGGCAACCTCTTCAAGTTCAATTTTCTTTGCAGGAGGCAAGTCCACAGGCCAACTATCATCTATAGTCTTAACACATCTCATTTGCATTAAAATAGCTGTCATTTTTTGACTCCACATATTAAAATCACCTCTTCCATCAAACTGTGAAACTTCAAATTTTGTAGAAGTCATATGTTTATTAAAGGGCGATACACGAATAGGAGTTTAAAAAATTAATAAGGCACAAGCACGGACTCTCAAACAACTTTCAGTTACAAAACGCAGTAGTACACTTAGTAATGCAAGATTTTTCAAGTTTCAATCACAGTCATGGAACATGCAGAGCAAACATAGATAAAGAATACAATAATAGAGATCGTAAGTCTATGTCTCAAAGATTTCTCTAGCAAGATCCTCAAGATACACACCAGTACTGGATTTATCTCAGATTCTCAAGACCTCGTTTGAGCCTTTGGACAAAGATTAATCTTTGGGGTTTAAGTGTATGGTAAGCCAAGGGAAAAATCAAGAAAACCTAATTTTTGAAAAAAAAAAAATTACAAAAATTAAAGTATCTTACCCTGCAAGTTTATAAAAACTCGATATCTTTAAGATTTGTTTAACAACAGTTCTAAAAATTTTAGATCTGCAACAGATCTAACTCTTTCTGTAAAGATCCAGGTATCTTGTTCTCCGTTCAGGCTCTGATACCACATAAAAGGCCCAGATAACACGATAATAAAACAGGATTCCAAGAAATACAATCGATCAGAAATAAAACTGTAGAAAGTAAAAGATTGAACACAAAAGAATTATTTCGGCATAAACCCTAGAGATTCGGCGACCACTTCTAACACCTATATTCCCCGTTGAGCATCCAAAAAATTGGATATTCGCTTGGTTGCATTATATAGCCCAAAAGTGGCAACAAGATTTACAGATCATATCTTCCAACACAAAAGAGAAGTACAAAACACCCATCTCTTCAACAATAAACTGCAGATCTACGAAGAATCACTCAAGAAACTTCAACCCGTCTTCTGAAAAACTATCACTATAAGAAACCCCTTATTCTTACAGTAATCACTCAGAAATTTAAAGATTTCAGAGGCTAAACATTACAACGATCTTAGTTTCATATGGTTTTTCAAGAAAGAAGAAAACTACAGATCAAACCTTAACTCGAAAAGAAAAAGGAAGAAAACTCTCTCAGAAAATCCAGATTCAGAAGATGAAACGGTACCCAATGAAATGGTACAGTGCACGTATATATCTCTCCAATAATGCCAAAAACCAAGGGCCAGGATAAGAACACGTGTTGCAATCTCATAAAAACGTTCCAGCTTAAAAACGTGTTCAATCAAAATACAACTTTGGTCAAATTTTGGGAGCACATCACAGATCAGGAGTTCAAGCCTGAACATAGGCTTTCATGATTTTAATGATTTTGAAAGAAAGTTTGGATCTCTCTATTTTTTCTGAGAATTTTGTGTTCATATTTGCTGGCATTACGTTTGTGATTGAGTTCTACTTGAACCGGGATGGAATTGTAGAGCTTGGTGATGTTGTGTATGGAATATTGGGAGGTTTGGCTGTCTTTTGCGCTGCATGTTGCCTGTATTTTTCGGTTAGGCCATCACATTCTTTGCTGAATTTTTGTTGTCTTCCGATCTTGTTTTGAAAGGGACTTGGGTTTTGCAAGTGGGAATATCATTATACACGGATGCATTTGGTTTTAAAGGGTGTGCTAAGATTTCAGGGGTGGCCCGATGAAGGGGGAGTCTAATGTCCAGTGTGAGCTTGAGGAGGACAGATTGCGGGGTGTGGCTTTGATGAATTTGTTGTTTGTTGGACATGTTACTGTGGTGATTATTACTTGCTTTCTGTTGTTCGTATTGCTTCATGCATCATAATAGAAATTTGAGGTTTTGTGAGTCTAGCAGTCCATTGCCGGCTGAGATTGGATCAGAGGGTATGCTGATGCGTCCCCTTCCTGAATTTGAAATTGCATGAGAAGTTTTATTATTGTTCAAAGATCTGGTATGAAACATTCACGTTGTGAATGAACTTGTTCGTTTCTATCGGCCGATTGCTTTCGACTTTTTCCTTGTTTTTATACTTGGGACATACATTCTGGGGAATAGAAAATTTTTTACTGCTTTAATGTAATAGTTTCTAGTATTCTTTCTTGATGTTCTGCTGCTATATCTTCATTATATCATGCCATAGAAAGAAAATGTGCTACGCTGTCACTGTTAAATGACTTGAATCAGATTGAAGGGACAGGATACCATTGAAACACTGGTACTCATTATGATGCAACTGCCATTTTCTTCCTTTTAAAGGGATATATTTCAGTTGTAAACTGCTGGTCTCAACTGTCATATAATCAACTCAGACTAATTATGGACTTGCTCAAACTAGGTCAGTTCATGTGATATCCTTGACTGAAGTCAGTAATACTGATTTAAGAGTGTTGTTTTTGAAATATAATCACCGGGTGCTAGTAGAAGTGTTTAATCAAATATATGCTATGAGTCATAGTTGCAAGTGGACTGGAATCAACTTAAAGAAACACTTCGCCTTGCACGATTGATTGTTATGTCTCACTGACTTCCTGCAATTTTTCCTTATTAAAGTCTTTTTTACTATAAAAGCGAAGAACTGTTTTCTGTTATGTAGTGAATAAATGTTTTCTATGTTTCCAATTCTTACTGCAATACATAAGACAAGGAACTCTCTTTGCATTGAAAAATGCTTATGCAAACATGGCATTGAATTGGTAACATGCATTGATTGTGCATGGATATAAGATCTTGTAATCAAATGTTATAAGATGTCTGTATCATAACTAACATTTTTGGGAGAAATACTGAAACCTCTCTTTCAGAGGGTAGTGAAGCTCTCTTCCCTCATCATTGGGTATATTTTGTACGCATCACAGGAATAAGGGGTAAGTTAAGCTAGGTTTATTAGTATTTTCTTATTTATAAAAGAAAATTTTGGCTGCTGTTTATTTATTTTTGTTGTAATTTGATCTTACGTTGCTTGTAACTATCTCTGTGTAATAATGACCAGAAATGGTTATGGAACCATATTTTTGTGCACTATCTGGAGTTTTCAGCGCCAAATATGGGGAACAGAAAGATCAAGGTTCCTTCTAAATCCTTTCACGTCGTATAGAAACGTCTTGCTCTTAAATTCAACCAATTGACAATGTTGAAGTCTACAGAATTGTTTGGACTTCTGGATATAAATGCTTTCCATTATTTCACTTAGATACAGGCATATAACAGTTTCCATTAGTATGTTGCTTGTGGTGTAATGGAGTAACTAGTGGTGAGATAAGAGATGAGCTTATATGTTCCATCAAACATATTGATGTTATTGAAGACAACCATTTTACTTCAGTTTTGTATACCTCGTAACTGAAGAAAATTTTGGCATTGTTAACCATCGTCTGCGGAAACGGCTGAACCCATGGATTTTTAATCTGGAACGAATTCTCTTGAGCTTTTTGCTGAAATTAAATCCTCTCTTGAGGATTTTGGGTTTTGAGAATCTTGCCAACTTCCTCACATATTTGAATCCTGCATCAGAATATTCAGCTTCATAATGGAGAAAAGTCATTGAGGGAAGAAAAAGGAGGACAGGCTAGCAAAACAATGTATGCCTGAACTGTGCCTACATGCAGAATTTATGCAGTAGAATGTTAACTATAAACAACTTCCTCAATTTATGCTTTAGCTGGTCCCTTTATAAGAGCTGAAAATGCCCATTTTAGCTTCCTACAGATGAAAGCATCCTTGTCATCTCATAGCTACATTGTACTTTGCCCAGTCACTTAAGACTGCAACAATCGTGATCGCTTTCACCACAATTTTTGAAATGGAAAATAATGTATCTCATACCTTGGACTTTATTTTTAATTTGTTCTTCTTCAATTCCTGCATTTTGCAAGATCTGCAAGTTAACATGAGAGCAGCTAATTAGATATCATACCAGTAATGAGGTCTCAAATCGAAGGGAGAGGTAACTTGAAAAAAACTGGACTATGTTACTATTACGATGTCACATGCATGACTTCAGGTATGGATTTGATTACCTCGACCAAGTTTCCAAGACGCTTTCTCATCCTCCTGTGTATAAAACCTCTAGTGCTCTGTTTAAGACCAAATATTAGTTACAGGATGCAAGGTATTCTATAACCCGTGAATGAGCATTACCTTCACGTGATATTTCACGAATGTATAGAAGTTCAGTAGGTTCCACACAGTCTTGTCTAGTTTCTTTCCTTCCACGTGACGGGACATAATATCTGAAAATGTCATGGTAACAGGACTTGGATATCTGAACCAAAAGCTTGGAAACAGGGGGTAGAAAATGCTATTACTATTATTGAAAATTTGTTATAAAGTAATAACAATAACAAGTAATACCAAAAGAAACAAATCCTCCATTGGTGCTCAGGTCTTCCATAGGTTCTCCTCTTAACTCTGGAGGTGGTATAGGTGACCAGATGCAATGAGGCGCCTTAGCACATGCTCCAGTACTTCCAACAACTACAAGTTCCTGGGAGAAAATATTCAGTTCCTTTATAAATAGTAGGAATAATGTGATCTCGTGAATCTAGATAAGATGAAAAGTCATTCCTTCTTGACAGAACCAAAGATAAGTCTTTCTTTTTTCCATTTGTACAGTGCAGCAATTCTTACCTGAAAGAAGGCTGTTGCAATAATCACATCTGTATTTTCTTTGAAGCGCATTGGGAATACTGCAGTGATTTTTGCTGCCTGTCAAGATGCGGATTTACTTGCAGTCACGCGATGGAAATTGTCTTCGAAGACTCTATAGATGTATCAAGACTGAGAACTTTATGGTTTGAAATTCGCTGAATTTCCATCTGTTTTTATTATTGTTTTAAATTTTTCCTTGGACTATGTTACTGCTGTGAAACTTATTTAGTCAACAGTTGACAAAAATCACCTGTTTGATGACATAGAATGACTCCCGTGGATGATAAATGAGTTTGATTGGTTTATACATTCCCCGAGATATTCCCCGAGAATCAACATTCCTTAACATTTCTTTCAGCTGTGAGCTCAGTATAACAGCTTGAACTGAGGAAATTTCTGCGATAATCTTTGTTGAGACTGAGATAATAAGTTCAAACAAAAAAAATTAGCATCTAATATGTAGTCATTATTCTGCTCATATCAATATTTGGGAACAAATTATATCACCTCATGCATATGAAAATATTGAATATCATGTATAGAAATATTTTGAGTTCTTAGAGATCATTTCAATAAAGATGAGTGTTTTATTATATCTGTATATCTATATTTTTTATTTTCCTCTTGGGATAGAGTCCATGCCATTGCAAGTTCTCAGAATTTCAAACCTTCCAGCAGTTTTACCTTCAAATTTCTAGGGAATCTGGACAAAATTTTACTTCTGTATTTATGTGATGAGCCTTGCTGAATTACTGCAGGAATTTACTTTTCGCTAGAGAATATAAGACTGAGCAGGGACAATCTTAGGGGAGTTAACAATGATGAAGTTGAACTAAGAGAGGCATATATTTCTCCATTTCATGATATTATTATCACTGTAATTTTTTTTTTGTTATTACTTTCTTAGTGTAGCATAGTTCCTTGATGAAATCTGAGACAGTTTTGAAAGAGAGATTTTGACTTTTAAAAGTGTGGTCTTTTTTCCATATGTTGTTTGTTGAATTATTTTAGTCAATACCTATGCTAATGCTGAAGTATTCTGCCAGTGATCGTAGGCTTATAATTTCTGGCAAGTAATTGGCCACTTTGAATGAATAATTCCCAAGGTTAAATTGTATCAAATTTTTTTATCCTTGCAACTCTTAGTTTGGACTAATTTGTCTATAATCCTATACTTGAATTCAAATCTTAGCTTTCAGCTTTTATGGCAGTTAACTTGCCAAATCTGTATAGTTTGCTGTTTGTAGCATTTAAATTGTTTATTGGTCTTACAGATTCTTCTTTCTTATGTTGGCATTGGTTGTTGTCATATAGCTTATAAAAAGGCTGATTAAATCTCAATGTCTAGTGTTGTAAGCGTTCTTATTTCCAATTATTCACTTCCATTGTCTTTCTAATGGAAATAGATTTTGCTCAATCAAATATCCTCGAGAAAATCAGACCAAGCTGACAAATTACTGTGTTCAAAAACCTATTTTCAAAAGAGAATATCCCAATTACTTCTTATGAAAACCAAGAGAAATGTTGGTGATTTGAGAAAGGTACTGCTTGTGCTTATGCCTGGTTCTTTTACATTTTGTTTCCATTTTCCAGTAACATTTTGTGGGTGGGGGAAGTGGTGTGGGATTGTTTGTTGAATTCATACATTTCATAGCTTGCTAAAAAGAGCAGAAACCCTGGGTTTTACAACTAACATTTTTGTCCATTTTATCAGAACTATATGTTCATACAATTTTGTGTAATTAAGAAATTGAACAACTAGACTTTCATGCCTCCATAAGATATGAAATCAATGTATTTAAGAGAAAAGGGCATAATGTGGACACTCGTTTATCTGAAATGTGATTTATTTTTTCCAGTGGTAAATAAATCATGTTTTATTTTCGATGTTGCCTTGAATGTTTGTCGGATATAATCATTTTCAGACCGACCAAAGTGGATATTTAGTTATTTAAATTTTATCTTCAAGACATCTCATCACGTGCAAGCTAAATACATTAGGCAACAGGACTTGGCCTCAGAACCAATTCTTGTTCTATTGCCATGTCCATTTGTTCAAGTTCTGAGTGTGAACTTGATGCCCCCATGAAATATAACACTTTTGTGCTGACTAACCCGGTAATTGATTGGTTGATGAATATTGCTGGAAGATATTTGTTTCTTTTTTCCTTACCATCGACTCGAAGGATAAGAGATAGGTCCTACTTCCATAGGATCAATGTTGCTAACACTAACTGAATCACGGAATAGCATGTTTACACTTCCCGCACCAAGAATTGATAATCTACTTGGAAAACACATAGCCTTGTCTGCTGAACTTATGGTGGCCTTTAACCCTTCACAAAACCCACATCCACTTATACAGCTGTTAGGATATCCCACTATATGAAGTTGCTCTATTCTTTTAGCCCATCGGTGTATAATGTGTGTGGTAGTTTATGTGACAGATCCTTGCAAAATCTGCTTTCTTTTTGTCAAAATTAAGATTTTTTACTTTCTTGATTGTAAATGATTGTGTGTATGGCAAGTTGAGATTTTAACTTTGTTTTAATAATTTCGATGTTGACTTGTTATGGTTAGGAGCTTGATATGGATATTTTATGGACCCTACTTCTGATTTTCAGATAAACAAGCATTAGAAACTTTCTGAAATTTTCTGTGTTACAATGTGCTGGGAAATCCATATCATGGTGCAAAATTTTATTATTGTCGTACTTTCAAAAGATTTAGATCGAAGACTTTTTTTACTGCTATTTCATTGATACTATAAATTCTTGTTTTATGTTAATGACATCTTCATTTAAGTTAGAAATAAGAATTCTCAATTGAAGTTGAAGATGCCTGCTTAAAATTACCATAGTAATGCAGAAACTTGTATTTGAATATTCTAGTATCCGGGGAGCTGAAACACTTTATTTGAAGTCACAGTGCTGTTTATAAACTTATTATGCTTCTACTTCTTGAAGATGTTAGTGTGGAGCCTAATTATACTGTACATTTATCTTCGACCACAAATCTTCCAAATGCTATATGAAGGATTCTTTAGAGTTGTGTGTATGGGTGGTGCGTGGGTGGGGGTCAAGGGGTGCGATTTTTGTACTGTTAATTATTGATAGAGTTTACTATTAACAGAAGATAGTTTGGCTGAATGTCACATGAGATTGAATGTGGTAAACATAACTTGGCAGAAGGAATGGTGTCATTTTGCAAATGAATTAGATTAGAGCACAGGATCTACGTATGTAAATGAATACAAGTTGATCTTCTTACCTGTATATTTTGAGAAGAATCTCCTTCAATGCTGGTGATGCCTTTTCAAAGCACGCCATTTTCGACTCTCTGTGAATTTGTATGTGTGTGAACACGACTGCTACATTTTGTGGGTTGCTGGTAGGAGAGTCTAAAAGACATTTTTGAGTGGATGCACATTGAATGCTGCAATCATGTTTAACAAACTTTGAAGCAATGTACCTACCAATCACCATGGAATACCTCTACAGCAATGCTTCAGAAGACAGCAAAACGATAATGTGTCGCATATTTCTTGGTTGTGGTAGGTGAGCTAGGTTTGCAACGCTGTGAGACGGTTCGATGTATTTTCAATGTGGGTATTATAACTACGTCTATTATTTAGAGCGTGTTCGGTAGAGATTAAAATCGAATTAAAATTGAAAAAATATCCGTTATTGTTGACTTTTATTAGATGAGGAGAATTCAATAACGGTTATATTTTCAATTTTAATTGGCTTTTAATCTCTACCGAACACGCTCTTTAATATGATTTTGTGGGGAAAAGACAAATTATGATTGCTCGACTTCTATACGTACGTTTAACAAGGGAATGAGAGATTGAAATCTCACGCGCGCGAACACATATATATTATAAGTTGTGGATATTACGTAATTTGTGGATGATAAATGGGTAGCAAAATGTGGATTTTAAAAAATTTGTGGACTAAAGTATATTTGACCAACTTCAGAAGACGAAGTTTTGTCATGCATCTTGAGTAAACAATAGTGGCGTGTTTAGTCTCTATTTGACACACATTCTTTCAAAATTCATTTTCAACAACATATTTTCAATAAAATAATATTTTCTATCATATCAATAACTTTTCTTTACTTTTTAATCATATATTTTTCATCATATTATTATTTAAAATACATTCTTTTCTCGATAATATCCATCGAACGCACCTCAAGAAACTGTTTTTGAATATGTTTGAGTAATTTTTTGGAAGTAAAAAAAGGAAGTTCTGCCGAAGTTACCCTTGTATACTCGTGACTTTACGAGTTTTTAGTTGAGCATAAATTAGAAGAACTATCGTTTTATATTTAAGGGAGGTTTTTTTATGCATCTTAGACGAGTGTTTAATGAGACAAAGACTCGTCCTTGGATGGCCATCAAGGTCTCATGCTTTTCTCAAGTCCCAACTCATTAATAATGTGAAAAGGTACCAACTTTTAATTTCTTACAACTATTCTTAGCATGAATTATCATGCAAAAGTTATATAAGTGGAAAAAGAAAATTATATATAATAATACAGATTCTTTTTTATTATCGTTTTAAAAGGTTCTTTATTGAACAACCATCCCATGTTGAACACAGCACCAGAAGAAAAATCAGACGAAAAGAGTTCACCGTACAAACAATAATCATCCTTTCTTTAGACTTCTACCAAAAGCAAAACATTTATAAGATAGCAAATATTTAACTTCTTTTCCACTTTAGAGTCTCAAATTCCATTTTATTGTAAGAGTACATTTTAAAACAATAAATTAAGGAAGAGTGAGAAATTAAAAAAAAATAAAAAATAAAAATTGGAGTTACATTTAATATTATTTTATTGAAAAACGTGTGATTCAAAAGGAAAGAGAAAAAAATGTATTTTAAAAATAAGGAGGCTCAAACAAGAGCTTAATCTTGTCCATTACTATCCAGCCCATCCACTATACTAAACGGTTTAATTATTTGAATGTTCATTGAACTATACCAAATGCTAATACTTCATAACTGAATTAATATATCTCAACGATCAACTATGCACCGTGTCACCCATCTATTACTCAAGTAGGAGCATCCATTAGATTCAACAAATGGCGTCGACTTGAGCGATAGATGAGTAACATGGTGTATATTTCACTGACCATTGAGATACAATTTTAAGTTCGGTTATTAAATAGTAACAATTTTAACTACTAGTGAAACTATTTTTTAATCGCTCGTCGGGTTGCTCGCTTCCTGAAGGGAGCTATTTACTATTGTAGTTTCTCTTTACTAGTGAGCTACTTTCATTCACCATTGAGTTGTTCGTACAAACGGCTATGCTGCACCGGAATACATGGTTAAATTTAGGGCAAGTTGAAATGCTTCTTCCCCACTCATTTTGCAGTTGAAAAGAAAATTAATACTAAAATCCTCACTAAAGAACATGTTATTTGACGGAAAAGGGTGACGTATATAGCTTTGTGGTTATAATGGGACACAGACAGGTCGGAGATTGTTCTCGCGGCTGGCAAACGAATATGGGCTCGACTGACATGACAGCGACATTGGAAATGGCCAAAACTATAAGCTGAATGTTTCAACATATCAAATATTGTGCATCCTGATACTGTTTAACATTGCTGATTGTCTTCGCTATACTAAAATTCCCTCTTCTGATTCGAAAAGGTGTCTACAGTCAGCTCGTGTTAAAGGGAAAAATGTTACAAGATATTAGAGGGCAAGATGCTAATGGTGAAGATGAAGATGATTGGAACTGTAGCTGCACAGAAGTAACCCCAAGCCTGAAAGAAAAGAGACAAGACAGGGGGTGGAGGAGGCCAGGAAGCCCCAGATTGAGGCTGAAATAGTAAGAGTAATGAAATCTATGAGACGATTGGAGCACAACAACGTCATTACTATTTTTAGTTGAGCTTCGGCAAGGAAACTACAACTGTTTCATTAAGGTTTTTATTTCTGCAAGCTTGGTTTCTATTCAGTAAATTTCAAAGTATAGCTTCTCTGCATTGTCCACCGGGCTAATTGACACACAGACAAGGTAGCTTTTGTTCTTCGAAAATTTTCTTCAACCCGAGTCCGATTTTTTCCCGGTCTTGGGTCAATAGATAACAATTCTTTCACGAAGCACTCTCACAGACATTCTTTGTTGAGGTGGAAAAGCAGGTATCACCCTGTCATGTGTAACCTTGAATTTTTTTTCCCCCCCAAACTATGGCTTCACATAATTTTGCCAAATCCAAAACTTAGAACAAGGACAGGTTGAAGATAGTTGAGTGGGAGTACAAGCATGGCTGCTAATCTAGTTCTTGGAGAGAGGGAAGAGGATAGGAACGAGGAAACAAGTAACTCGTTTCATTACGTTGAACCAGCACAAGCCGTATAGAACCTAAAATGATGGCGTATATGTGTTTTGTACGGGATGGAGTTAAGTGAAGACCAAGTTTTTTCTTTTTGCCCAGAACTACTGCATAGAAGAAAAATTTCATTAAAAAAAAATAATTTTTACATATTAAAAAATTTAATGGACTTGGGATACCCACCCAGGGATTTCACTGCTACGGATGATATACACATTTATTTATTTATTTATTTTGTATGTTATAATTCACTTTATCAAACTCCAGCCACATAATTATTATATAAATGAAATTTGCAAAATGTCTATTTTCACTCCAATTTCAAGAATTCTAATAGCAAATAACTATTATTTTCTTTAAATTCAGTTGTCATTATATAAGGCCCACATTTTGAAAAACTCTTTTTTCCCTTATACTCATTTTCAACTATATATTTCATGGGTTTCACAATTTTTGTCAACTTATTTCATCAATTTTTATTAAAATCTATTAAAAAACTGATTTTTAGCTAAATTGAACGGAGACTAAATGTTGTGGAAGAAAAAAAAAAGGTTATGAAAATAATTTGTAACCGCTGTGTACGAACATTTAGCATAGTACTTGGAAGTAATTTCCTTTTTTATTTTTTAATAATATCTATAAAAAATAATTGACCTTGGAAAAAGTCCATCAAGACTCTTCTATTTAAGAGGGTATTTGGTGGTGATTAAAATTAGATTTTTTGTGATGGAAGTTTTTGAAATGTGTGGTTGAAAAGATGTGTGACCCATAAAAGATGTGATTAATATTGATTGTTTAACTTTAATTTAGATTAAAATTAGATTTTAATCCGGTCCAAACAAGCCCAAAATACATATATTAGAATTGCATATTTTACTAACTCCTGAACTGACGCGTAGAGCATGTTCGGCTAAGCTCAAAAGTCAGTAAACGTCATTTCAAGTAAATTGGTCTTAAATCAGTTATAAATGAAAAAGGAACGCAGCATGATTAGGACGAAAACGTGAATAATAATAAAAGAATTTTATTCCTAACACACGAACAAGTTTTGTTCAATTTCATTTGAATTGATGTGAGAAATACTGAAATCTACTGGATAATGAGAAAAATTCAAATATCATTATTCAAAAATGTTGGTAGTATTTTCAAACCCTTAGAACATATTTAAAGAGTCAAAACTAATTCAATAGACAAATTTCAATAGAACTAGGAAACTACAGAAAATGACGAAAATACCCCAAACTATCTCAAAATAGAAAAAAAAAATTTAAAACGAACTCCTAAACGATGAAATTTGACATCAAAAGTTTGATGAGCGAGCTGACACACGTTCTAGATTATATTCGCTCGCATAATTTCTCACTGAAAGTCACACATTTTCGTAACGACTTCTTATTTCTCCTCTTTTCCATTGTTCCACATCATTGTAGCCAGCAATTTCCTTGCATTTTCTTCTCAGCTTCCTTTGGGCCCTTAAAATGTCAGCATGTGAGAACTTAGCTTTCATTCTCTTTAAATACACATTAAGAACCATTCACGTTCACTGCATTTGATTGGTTAGAATGCACCCAGAGCTGCCCAAGCCTTTCAATCCAATGAAAGCGCGAGCACACACACCACGCAAAATCTGTAAACAAATTCCTCTTTTTTGGTTGAAGTGTTTCGATAATTAAGCACTTAGATCTCTTCATACTGTGTGTGTGTATAAATGAGTAGAATTTACGACAACTGAGAGAGGCTGGTAGGAGCCACATTAGATCGAGAGATGCTTCGGGAACTAGCTCGTGCTCCACAGGGGCAGACCCAGGGGGATCCTGGGGGTGACCCCCCAACTTTCGAGAAGTATATATATATATATATATACACACATACATATTCATGTTGCATATCGATTGAAATCTAAATTTTAATTTAAATCAAAGTTATCAAATTTCATGGAATCTATAACTGTTTAACTTTTATCAAAATTTATTTTAAAAATTCTCCAACGGTCGTACGACAATCGAATCTACAAATTGCTTATGTTTTCTCAAAACTTATTTCGAGACTACATTATGGGCATATCGAATAGTTCAA
>CAIGRK010156852.1:0-10254 GCA_903798315.1 Fraxinus greggii
AGAATTTGAGGAAGAGCACCCTGAGTAATAGTTGAAGGATCAGGGGAGATATCAATATAGCTCTTAATGCATTCAGTGATCTTATGTTTTTGGAGGATACCATTGGGATCACTCATCAGAACCCAACCAAGTCGCCAGCCAGGAACCATCCATCTCTTAGATAAAGAGCCAATTGTGCAGACAGGTACAATTGATCCAAACCTTGCCATTGGCACAAAGGGATTACTCCCAAAAGCTAGATAGCCATAAGCTTCATCTGAAATTATCAGAAATCCTAGCTTTTTTGCTGTCTCTGCAATCTTCTGTAAATGTTCGTGTGTGTACACATTTCCACATGGATTCCCAGGGTTTATAAGAACCATGGCAACTGTTTTATCATCTGCCAGAGCTTCTAAGCCATTAAGGTCAACCTCCCATGCCTTCTCTGGAAGAAGATCAAAGTGGCGTATTTCAAGATGGCTAAACACCGCCCGTGCTTCATACAATGGATATCCTGGTCGGGGGAGCAATATGTTAGCTCCAGGACGCGCAAGAACTGTTATTAAGACATCAATTGCTTGCCTTGCACCAACTGTGACAAAAACATCCTTTGGTGATATATCATATGGATGGTCATCAGAGAGAAACTCTGCAATCGCCCTTCTCGCATCAAGAATACCAAGACTTGACGAATAACTATTGAATTTAGCAGATCGAACTGCATCAACAACGGCGTCTTCAGCTACTTGAGCAGTCCGAAAACTCGGGAATCCACTTGGATCGCCATGGCCGAGAGGAATAACAGGCCTATCGTCATTCTGATTCAGATTTTCTTTCACGGTGGTGAGAAAGCTTCTAATAGTGCAAGCAGATGCTTCGTTCAGGTGCTGATCACCCTCAAAGTTCCACATTGTGCTCTTTTCACCCATTTGTTCTACTTCTCAAAAAATTTGTGGGTTTTGATTGAGGATTTCTACGGAATTTTAAACTGTGGTTCACGGGAATTCTCTGAATCAAACATGGATTTCGTTTCCCTTGTGTTGTTTCCTTGAATGTATTCTTGAAGAACTCGAGAGTTAAAATATTGAATCTTCCTTTGAAATCTCAATTTTTGCTTTGTATTTGCTCCTTTTCTTCTACTATATTTTTTCTCACGAGCCCAAGGGTTCAAGTGTGCAGGAAGAGATGATGAGTAGGCTCCTCTCAAAATGGTTGAAATAGGCATTTTAAAAGGCGGTTTCATGTAAGAGGCCTAGTCAAATCAATTGTTAGTTTAAAAAGTTCAACAACGATATTTTTTATTTTTTAGTTAGAAGACCTCAAGATACCAAAAAATGAAATATACAATTTGTAAATGACTAAAATATCCTTGTATACAAAAAGATATTATTGCCCTAATTCTTCTTCATATTTCTATTTAGCACTAAATCAATTATTGGTTCCATTTCTTCTTGCAGGAGGTCGATATCTCAAATTTTCTCCCTTTCTTTATCATCATCTTCTCTCCTTCATGAAATCCTAAATCAATTTAGGGTTTCTTCTTGGTTGGAGGCAGCCTATGTGTTGAAAATCTTAGATTGCTTGAATTCAAATTCTAGATTTTTTTTAGCCTCTTTGTCATGAGAAATCTACTAATATGTATTTGATTTCTTGAAAATATGGTTATTTGAAGAATCAATTACTCATATTCTTGGGTTCTTGGACATGGAGGTCAAATGTATATAATGAAAGTACTTTTTATATTCATTTCTTGTTTGTGGGTGCCCATAGAGGTTATGGCATGACTGGAAATGCCACTGCTCTTGCTGGTCCAAGGATAGTGGATGTTGGAGCTTTGTTTACATTAATCTCGTCCAAGCTTGAAATTATTTCTGCAGTTGATGATATAAATTATGATTTTAGCATTATTAAAGGTACAAAGTTGAACATCTTCTTGCATGATACAAATTATGTTGAATCGACAAGGAAATTATCCATGGAGTAATTAAGAAGAGCAGCATAAATGAAGATTTCTCAATTCCACAGAGAGTTAAAGGGCAGGAGAATTACTCCTAAACTACACTATCTAATCTTGTTACCTAACAGTATAAAAGTGAGCTTCTATAAGATTTCAGAAGCCTGAAGGCAGTGTTATGTTAGTATTTATGTAAAACGTGATGGGGTAGGAGTCTGAAGATTGAAATATATTTAGTTATTTACCAATGATAATAACTTTAGAGCTTCACATCTGTAACTTAGCTGAAAAAGTTAATTAGAACATCAAAAATGTTAAGTACTGATATTCATGCCTAATTTGTGGATCAATTAGGAAGTCCTTTGTTCTAATGCTGCTACTGATAGAAGAGCTCTTATTCTAATTCGATGCTCAATAGCATTTATGTGGTAGTTTTATTTTCAATTATGTGCCCATAGATTTGATAACATTGTGAAGATACTTCAAAGTTAAAAAGAGTATTTATTTGCATCTCTGGAGTCTAAATGTATTTTTATTAAGATCTAATGTTAGCATAATGTTGTCTATTATTGCATAATTTCTGTAACTTCTACTCGTTCAGTTGTAAAAATCTAATTATTGCATATCATAGTCCTAGAATTACAGCCGGTGTATTCTTCAAGAGGTGTGAGAGTTACTTATCTGCAACAAAACTTGACAAAATAAAATACGTTAATATGATGCGATATGCAGTAATATGTTAGTTTCCCCACGTGTCCAAGGTTAAGTTCTGGTTTTGATGGTGGAATTAAAGGTCACATATTCGCGTTATACCTAATCTCTAAATAAGACTTTCATCTTTTATCTTACTGTGGCTGCTAGTATATTTGATATAAATGTCGTTCCAGTACAAAAATGCACTCATTTGAAAAAGGATAGTGAAATTGTTCCTGAGACACAAAATAATATAGAAGTCGTTTCAGTACGAAAATTACAATGACTAACATAACAATATTGAGATCGTTCCTGAAATAGAAAACGACTTAGATATCATTTCAGCATTAAATACACACCGCTTCACTGATTTTCATAACGACATTGATATCGTTCCTGGGTCACAAAACGATACGTATATCATTTCAATACGAAAATTACACTGATTAACATGACGATATTGAAACCGTTCTTGAAACACAAAACAATTTACATATCGTTTCAATATGAAATACACACTGCTTCACTGACCTTTTCTTTGTAGTGTTAAACTAACGGAATAATGTAACGACATCCATGTTGTTTTAGTGCAAATTTGACGAGTTCAAAATCGTTATAGTTCAAATAATAACAATGACATTGATATCGTTTCCTTTCATTCAAAACGACATCTATATCGTTCAGATAAAATCATAACGAAAATGACACTTATGTCTTTTCCTTTCATATCAAACGATAATGATATCGTTGTAGTGTTAAACCCATGAAATAACATAATTACATCATATTGTTTCTGAACAAATTTGATGAGTTTGAACTCGTTTCTGTTGAAATCATAACTAAAACAACATAGATGCCGTTTCTTTGTACGAAAATGACAACTATATCGTTGTAGTGTCAAACATACAAAATATAATAACGACATCCTTATGGTTTCAGTACAAATTTGACGAGTTCGAGATTGTTATTGTTCAAATAACAACTACAACGAATTTGATATTGTTTCCTTTCATTGAAAACGACATCCCTATCGTTTCAGCTAAAATCATAACTAAAACGACACTTATGTCTGTTCATTTCATATCAAATGACAATGATATCATTGTAGTGTTAAACCCATGAAATAACGTAATGAATTCATATCGTTTCAGAACAAATTTGAGGAGTTTAAGCTTGTTTCAATTGAAATAAACGACCTATATGTCATTTCTTGTCACATGAAACAACAGTTATATCGCTGTAGTGTCAAACACATGAAATAAAACAACGACTTCCATATCTTTTCAATGCAAATATGACATGTTCGACATTGTTATAGTTCAAATAACAACTACAACAAATTTGATATCGTTTTTTACATTTAAAATGACANTCATTGTAGTGTTAAACCCATGAAATAACGTAATGAATTCATATCGTTTCAGAACAAATTTGAGGAGTTTAAGCTTGTTTCAATTGAAATAAACGACCTATATGTCATTTCTTGTCACATGAAACAACAGTTATATCGCTGTAGTGTCAAACACATGAAATAAAACAACGACTTCCATATCTTTTCAATGCAAATATGACATGTTCGACATTGTTATAGTTCAAATAACAACTACAACAAATTTGATATCGTTTTTTACATTTAAAATGACAACTATATCGTTATGCTTAGAAACGACAATTCAACTGTCTATTGCCACCCGACATACATCTATTGTACATAAGAAGATAAAAATAGGTAATCAAGAGAGTTCGATCTCACTCAACAGAAACAATGGGAACGTTGTATTTCATAGTTGTCTACCACCTTTAAGATGTTTCAATAGAAAGAATCTCATTTCGCTCTTTTTGAGCCATTCGAGTGCTATCAACCCACTTGATACCCATTTTTGATCATCATACATATGCTAGAGGTATGTTGAATGATCGTGGATGATTGAATCATTTGGTATGAAAAGAAATGACATCAATGTCGTTTTAGTTATGATTTTAACTGAAACGAGTACAATATCGTGTTTAATAAAAGGAAAAGATATAAATGTCATGGTTGTTATTATTTGAACTATAATAATTTCGAACTTGTGAAATTTGCATTGAAACGATATAGATGTCGTTATTTTATTTCATGTGTTTGACACTACAACGATATTATTGTCGTTTTAGTGCAACGAAACGACATCTACGTAGTTTTAGTTACGATTTCAACGGAAACGAGTTCAAACTCGCCAAATTTGTTCTGAAACGATATGTATGGCGTTACGTTATTTCGTGAGTTTAACACTACAACAATATCATTGTCGTTTGATATGAAAGGAAACGACATAAGTAACGTTTTAGTTATGATTTTAGCTTAAACGATATGGATGCCATTTTAAATGAAAAGAAACAATATACACACACACACACACACATCGTCAAATTTATAGTAAAACAATATGAATGTCGTTACATTATTTCGTGAGTTTGACACTACAAAGAAAAGGTCAGTGAAGCAGCGTGTATATGATACTGAAACGATATGTAAACGTTTTGTATTTTAGGAACGATTTTAATATCGTCATGTTAAACAGTGCAATTTTCGTATTGAAACGACACCTATATCGTTTTGTAACCCAGAAACGATATCAACGTCGTTATGAAAATCAGTAAAGCAGTGTGTATTTTAATAATGATTTGGCGCGCATGTGTGGTCCATGCTAGTTTGCGCGCACATCTTAGTGGTCCATGCTGGTTGTAGACTGTCGAACTATCGTTTTTATCCAGAACGATAAAATTGTCATTTTGTATAAAAAGAATCAATATCTATATCGTTGTAGCTATGATTTAAACTGAAACGATCTCAATGCCATCAAATTTGTACCAAAACGACATATATGTCATTATGTTATTTCTTGGCTTTGATATGAAAAGGAAACGATACCTATATCATTTTAGTTGCTGAAACGATTTCGCTCTTGTCAAATTTGTGCTTAAACAAAATAGATGTTGTTATGTTGTTTCGTGATTTTGATACTTATGATTTGTCATTGTTTTTGGAAAATTTCACGAGAAAAAATCTCTGTTAAACGAAGATGAAAGTTTGGGGACCGACATGTCAACCCCAAGAAAATTTAGTTAGCACGCACGATCCATGTCGACGTACGAGTGTCTCTGAGTTGTTTACCACCTGAGAGCAAATGGTCCCTAGGACGCGTACACATGGTTCCCTATGTCGTGCTTGCGCTGTGCAAGTTTTTTAGCATAACAAATTCTATGTCATTTTATTGGTATTTAACGACTTCAATGTCGTTCGTTAATGCTGTGTGTTTTTCATATTGGAACGACATTTATATCGTTTTATGTCTCGAGAACGATTTCAATATCGTTATGTGAATCAATGCAATTTTCATACTAGAATGACATCAATATTGTGTTATGTGATACTGCTTCTACATAGCACTACAAAATAATTAATAATCAGCAAAGACGTAATTGACCTCAATTTGAATCATTAACCACACAATAAAATTCATAAAATATACATAATAGCATATTCGTAATCTAATTGTTCCTATTATCAAGAAAATTCCTAATTCTAATCATTCTACAACCAATAAATGCATGAGTAAACCATTTAGAAAGTAAAAATCAATACTAACCAAGGGATGTATGAACCTAGACCTATCCTTACTCCTCTGCTACCAGACACACTCATGCGACCGATTTGAATTGTTTACAATGATCTTATACTATTCTTGTGGCTTCCTAATAATTGAACTATGAAATGGAACTTTGGCTTTACTTTTTCCGCCACTCTCATTTCTTGAACCCCCCTTGACCCACCTCATCCACATTTCATCTTTGCCATCAACCCTTATCATTCTAACACCACTCTCATCTTCTTTCTTCCTTAACCTCTTAAATTCATTCGGCTCATATCAAACTTCTCAAATATATCGTCATTCACATTCATGAGCAAATCATACTCTACATCATCATCTAACTCAATGTTTATATCATCCGAAAATACAATTAGCTTCATAAACAAATTTTTCGAATCCCCAATCCCTTTAGCAAATTTTCTGACTTCTGATCCATTTCCTTAACGGAGTTCCCGAATTCTTGAAAATTATTGTAGAAATGGAAGTCTCATTCAGAAGGTATACCTCCAGATGAGCCTGAAAGCTTCGCTATTGAAATTGGTAATGGACTTTCATCGCGAAAGTTCGTAAGTAGGATTTTTTCGAGTCTTCATCCTCACTTCGATCAATCTGCATGATTTTTGCGCTAAATCGTTGGTTTTAGCATCAACATCCTCTTTATCACTTCCATGAGCATCCATGTATGTGGAAGTAGTTAAACTGGTTGAAACATTTTTCCCTCCACATCCCCTACCAGCAGGATTGTGATTAGATTTTGCTTTTCCAGCGTCATCTTCCTGACTTTCATCAGTAAGCTTTTGAGAAACTCCCTTACCCACCCCACTTTTCAATTTCTTGCTCCGGGTGGCATCAACTGATACCGTCCTAAAAGGTTTGACAAAATCGTCATCATCATCGTCATCCTCGACTTTGTGAACTTTTTTTCGAGGTGGGGGTTTGACATCACTGTTTGACTCCCTACTACCCATTTGGGCCTTTCTTTTTGTTGAAACCTCCTCAACTTCCATCTCATCTTTCACATTTTGTTTATCTTTAGAAAAATATTTTCTGGTTTTCCTTCTGCCAGAACTTTCTTGAAAATATTTGCTGGTTTTCCTTTTGCCAGAACTTTATTGGGATTCTTGTCCCTGGGAACGAAAATAAACGTAAAATGCCAGTCTAATTTTTCTGTTTTTAATTGTTGATAAAAAAATGGAGAAATCTAAAATAAAAGATCAAAACAAAGAAAGAGATGAATGTTGGTTCGACTTTGCCAGTTCCATGTTTACATTTAGTTGCCTACATTACCACATTTTTTCGAGTCTTCATCCTTACTTTGATCAATCTGCATGATTTTTGTGTTAAATCTTTGGTTTTTTTAATCAAAACTTTAGATTTTGCTTTCAAAGAGAGGATTCAATTGTTTATCTGCGGAAGAATGGTTTCTAACATGAATTAAAAGCCCGATTCATCAATTTGGTTTTACAAAAGAAGGGTAAAGTAGTATTTTAACACTTTTAAATAATAAAATTTCCTTTTTTTTTTTGAACAATCTGATCAAAGCCCTTTTAGACAAAAACATATTGAGGGTTGGCCACTAGAACTAATTCCCCCATTTTAAAAGGCCAAAAAATCGTCCTAATTAAATGTAGAATGACCACTAGATTTTGAAAATCAAAATAAAAAAACCCCCCAAACTGGTAACTGGGGCACCTGGCTGGCTTTGCCATGGCACCCGAAATTAGCGCCGAGGCGTCATTGGCACCACTTCAATTTCTTCCTTTTTGCAGTTTCGGTCCTCCAGATAATTACACTTCCAGTCCCTCCACTTTTATCTTGTACATTTTTTAGGTCCTCAGATTTTGACTTTTCTTAAGGCAAGCCCTCCAAAAATGGCAACTTGAGGTCCCTAAACTTTCATCACTTGTACATTTTGGTCTGCAAAGTCACATTTTTGTGCATTTTTGGGTTTTTTTTTCCCTTCCGTTAGCTTTCTTCTCCTCCAATTCGGGATTTTAGCCTATAAAAGCCACAATTACAAAATTTTGAATAGGAATTCGTTCAATTTCATCAATAATTAGCTTGTTAAAGTACCTAATGAGTGTGTAAGAACACTAAAAACACACTTATCAAACATCTCTAAATTTAAGTTCTTACTTGTCTCGAGCAAGATTAACTCCTGACACAATCATGCAATATATATAAGGACCAACAATGTTAGATTACTTGTCAAGTATTTATGAGTGTAAAATAGTGTAATCAATTCACAAATATGCTTCCAAATCATACTACCAAAAAAATGCATGCTTGTCCAATATTTGATCGGTGTATGTGTGTGTATAGTCTTTTTTATCATCGTCTAAATTAGAAAACAATTATCAAGATAGAAAATATTCAAATTGGCTCCAACCCTACCCTTTGTGGCCTATTTTCACACATTTCCCCTGGTGTAAATCAAAAGGTTATTCTACCTCACTCTTTTCTTTTCTCGCTCGCATTTGGTTGGGTCTGAATTTATGTTTCTGATTACCTTGCCATTTCCTCTTTAGTGTACCATTTGCTTGGAGCAGGTGATGGATAATAGCACATAAGCAATAGCCAAGCTTTGATGTTGTCATTTTTTTCAGTTAGGTACGTTTTTTTTTCTAAACTTGTTTTGATTAAATTAGTGTAATTATACTCTAAATTTTACTTTGTTATACATTTGTTTGTTCTCTTCTTTAATACTAACATACTGAATTTGTTTGATATTCGATTGTATGGGAATCGTGCAGCGCACACCTAACAAAAATCTTAAGTCGGTAGTTACAAAAAAAGAACCAATTTTATTAATGGTAGATGAAGGAATATTTTGATGTTTAATCTATCCAAAAGGATACCATTATATTAGTTATCTCCATAATTGTTGTTTGGATGGAAATATATCAAAAGTTTCCATCGAAAATTTTGTGCCTAATAAAACCCTTATCTAAACATCATCTACATATAGAGAAAAATAGTAAGAGAAAGAATTTGTCCAATACAATTTAATCAGAATTCATGAAATTACGAGGTTCGATCCAAATTACACCTATAGGGGTGAATAGGTGATTATGCAGAATTTAAAAACTAATAATTAAATAGCAACAAGTCACTTTTAATTATCTCTAGATGGTTAATCAATCAATTCAATTTCCTTATGTTGAACTGCCGCAGTTATATGAAACAGTAAATGACACATAAAATGATCACGGAGAAACCTCAACTAGGTAAATACTCCGATCACTTTGCCAGTCAAAAATTCACTATAAACAAATTTAAGCTTACAATCCATCAGACACAACTACTACACATCCTTATCATCATATGATCATATGCCTTAACTATAACTATTCCCCTTTTCTTTACAAATGACAAGGGAACCGATAATTAAAAGCGTACAACATTAACATATAATAATTCAAACATGAAGTTGTTAATATGCAGAAGTATAATCAATGTAAAGAAAACTTTTCTACATATTTAGCTCAAGTTAACATGACGTAAATTGTATAAGTGACACATGTGTGTACAGTGTCACCGATCCTTTGTAAGTAGGACTTCAAATCTTAATTTTGTGAGAAATGGCATACTAAATATCACTGTCAATAAGTATATTCCTCTACTTATAAAAGTCAAATCATTTAAAGCACATTAGAACGTATATAGAAAAGTTTATTTTATATGGATATTGTCTTTTCTCCCCCCAACTTTGAGCAATTTTTTTCTTTTTTCACATCCTTTAATATTTTAAGCTCATTATTATTTTTCACATCTTACGTGAAGGCTATTCCCGATTAAGTAAATAAAATGACCCATGTAGCGAGTTTTAGACCAGTTATCCCAAGTCGGTTAACCATATGCACCATGTTATGAAAAATCCCGCAAACTTAATTGCTCAAGTCAAGTCAAATAAACTTCGAAACAAAACATAAAATATTGAGTTTTTTATTACCGGGGATAAACTTGAGCTTGTGTCTAATAAATAAGGTCAATTCA
>CAIGRK010156862.1:0-10494 GCA_903798315.1 Fraxinus greggii
AATTTGACAATGAACAAGAAAGAAAGGGGGTCCAAGAAGAAAAGAATTGAAGGCAAAGAAGAAAATCAATTTATCATATATTCAAGGGTGAATATTACAATGAATAAGCAATCTATTTATATAGCAACAAGTCTAAAATCAAAATAACTTCTAACTAACTAGAACTTAATCGAATTATTAAAACTAATCTAATCTAATTAAAATAAACATACTTTGAATTAAACTCTAGTTTAAAATAATAATTAACTTCTATCTCTATATCCATCTTTATCCTATCTCTATCTCCATCATAATCTGCATATGACTAACAAAACAATGCAACCATAATCATCAACGTGGAAGAGCAAAAGGCACTAAATATTGAATTACCAAAGAAATATAAATAATGAATGCATGTACGTATGTTAGTCATTGTAACTAAAGATATTATAAAGAACATATATTTTGTTGCAGATATTATCTCCTTTTACACCTCTCAGAGCCACAAGGAATGCCCAATGCAAGAAAATCCTTCACGACCACAAGCCATGTTAATCTTGATCTTGGTCTCCCTATTATGATACATTCTATAAAGAACGCATCCCTCTCGTAATTATTAAAACAAATTGGGTGTAGTTAGATCATATTTGCTCTAATCCTATTTTCAGAAGTTTCAATCAGCGCCCAAAAGTTGAGAGATTGTGATACTCAATAGGTTAGAACAGTGGCAATGTATCTCCTTTGTATTCTCTCTGTTATGTTAGAACTATCTGTTTCCTTCTGGATACAGTAGTTTAATGGTGGTTAAGCGTTTGGCTTAAGCACGAAAAACTCATAATTTTTTAGGAGTTTACCTTGCTATAAGGTACTACTGATTTCACCTGTCCATGGGCTAAGGGTGAAGGGGACGGATACAGTGAAACAGAGAAAAAAGTCTAAAAAGTTGTACACTTTTTCTTTATTTTGGTATTTAAGTTGAATTAAGTAGCCTACTTGAAAGAATTATAGAGTCAAAAGACTACTAGTAAACCAATCCAATCGAAAAAAAGGATTCGAAATGGAGGGAAATAAGATTTCATGCATAGTTAGTCCGTAGCAAAGAAACTTGCTATGTTCTGCATTCAAGTCGTTGCTAAATAACTAACTGCTTTATTTATTTCAGCTCTTTGGTATTGGATATTTGGACGAGACACATATGAGGGTGGGGCCAGGACACCCAACCAGCACATCAAGAGCCCGGCTTGGCCACTTTAGACCTCTATATGCGGCCCCCAAAAAATATACATAAATGAAAAGATTAAGACAGCAATCCAATTTTAAGCATGACTTGGCTCTGTAAGTAATCTACACATAAAGAGGGAATTGTTTTCTTATACTTTCAAATTCAGTTGTTAATTTCTCCTGATTCCTTTATCAAAGATAAAAATAATTGACATAAACAGAGAAGAGAACAAACTACATACCTGCATGATCTCAGGTGCATCTGGCCCACACATGGACGCTCCAAGAACTTTATCACTCTCGGCATCCACAACAAGCTTCATAAATGTCTTTTCTTGCCGTCTATATGACAATGCATAATATTGTTAGTACCGGCAAAGTGAACCATTAACTGTTACAAAACAAGCAGGCAATATCCTCCCACAATTTTCACCACTCAGCATTAATCAGATCATATGATGAAGTAAAGTATAATATCTAAGCAAATAACAAACCTCCTATATTATCATAACCAGTATGAATTGGCCAACCCTGTAATTGTAATTTGTAATCTCAACACTTAAAATCTCCAGAATCTCCAGGTGAAAGGTTTTATTCTATAGTACACACCAATGACTACACAACAATAAAGTTTAACAAGGCTAACCTAAATAATCCAAGCACATAAAATCATTGTCCAATCAACGTACCCAGAAATGGTGTTCTTCATTGCATTAAACGTTGATGTGAAAACCAAAATATCACCATTTGCTTGCTCTATAGCCTGTTCCTCACTGAGCCCAACTACAGACAATGGTGGTATACTGTGAAGCAACACATGATACAAGTTATAACATCACCAAAATTCTCAACTGTCTAGATAAATAACTAGAAACGACTAAACCAAAGACTTGGATACAAATTTTATACAACTATTAGTAATACAGATTCAGGGAGAACCACAATGGCCAACTGATGTTATCATGATATCATTCACGGAAAAAATCTGATACAGATAAGTTGAGCCCACAATTCAGGTATCACCAGTGAAGATCTAAGATAAGGGATCGGACAATACGCAAAGATGTTTCAATTCAAAAGATATCATACTAAACTATTAACAAGAACTGAGAACTACTTATATTCTAGTATAAGGTTAAGCCAAGAACCCGTATTGTAGGATTTGATTGGCACGCAAAGTCTAATTTGCAAGACCAGAAGCTAAGTTAAAGCTCAGGGTTTCTTTTGAGCCCCATTTTTTGGGAGAATAGATTTTGTAATAGTGATTTTTTGGAGAATGTGTGGTTAACAAGCATGGACAAGTTTCGGGTTCACGTGAAAAATTATTTTATTGGAAAATGTGTGGTTGAAAATGAGTTTGGGGAAAATGACTTTTTAAAAAATGGAACTCAGGCAGGGGCTCAATTTGAAAAATGGCTCACATGTACTGAATGGAGTTGATTTATAAATGGTCCAATTTTATTGTTCAGCTCGTTTTAGCCTTAATAACTCTTATTAATTCTTTTTACACACGCAATGTGAGTTTATTATGAATTTCTATACCATGTCAAATTCATCTTTCTTTGAGTAAACTTTCCAAACTGATCCTAAGATGTTCTTCAGCACAAAGATTCAAGTGGCAGAATATGTACAATTGTAAACTGAGACATCCTATTTAGAAAAACACTGGTGAGAGCTTTCCACAACAAGCCTCTCGGTGAAAAGAGACAGAGAGTTTGAAGACACTAATTGAATTCTGGGTAAAGAAGAAGAAACGAATGCTGGTAAGAGATTTTTTGATGAACTGGTAGAAAGTAGACCAGAGTTTGCATAGTAATAAAATTGAATATTCGTATTTCCACAAAAAGCTTGAATCACGAATGAAGGTGTTTATGGTGTGGAAGTTGTAATGTAAGTTTAGACTGACAAATATGCATGGCCTAAAATTGCAAGTTAAAAGTTGTGAGGATAGATGGTAGTACCAGAACACCGCACAGGGAACATTTGTATGATCAGGTTTCATAGGTTCTCCACCAAAAACGGTTTTCTGAGTCAACATTAAATTATTTAAAAAAAAATCAGCATTTCAAGTTCATTAATTAAAAACAAGCATATAAATTCATAATTACAAATAGGTAGAAACCATACGGCAAAACAGCTCCCTTCCATTAAGGCAACAGGAGTAAGATTCATGCGGTTTGTAACATCGCCTATAGCCCATATGCTAGGTATGTTGGTTCGAGAGTATTCATCAACCTGGAAATGAAGTCAAAAAGATAAGGAAACTAGTGCATAGCTATGGCACATAAAACACAAATAGGAAGAAAAATTGTGGCATTTCCTGAATTGAGTCCTTGCACTTTCCAACAAGACAAACATGAAAGACAAAAAATACAATAACGTTATATGATGAAAACAAACCTTAACAGACCCAATCTTATCAAGCTCAACGCCTACAGCTTCGAGATTCAATCTTTTTGTGTTAGGGGCCCTACCTGAAACAATGATGAAGACAGTTGCAATTGACAACATGTTGGTACTTGGTAGGAAAGAATGAGCTAATATAGCAAAATAAACATTTTCATTTTGATTGCTTAAAATTTTTATGAGTTCCCGTACAATACTACATACAAAGTTCAGAGCGAAGTATCATACAATACTACATACAAAGTTCAGAGCGAAGTATCATACAAAGTTTATAATAATAAGAATCAACCTCCCAAAGCGTGCGTGCACAATGTCTCAGACCAGAAATCAGATAAAAAGTGTATTATAAGCCTGCGTAATACCATCATTTTGAAAATCTGGCAAAACAAGTTCACACGCAATGCCCTCTCAACATTAAAATTCTTTTCAGAAAATTGATATAACTGGCATGGACTTGATACGGCACTTGTAAGAGTTTTGAATAACCCATACCTTACAATGAATACATGTAACAGAATCATAATGAATTGCCTCTTCAAACAAAGAAGTAATATACAACCCATTGAACCAAAAAGGATATTTTGGCCGAAGTGTCTATACATAATTTGTTTAGCCAACAAAACGTACTTTCAACAATTTAAAAAATTGGGGGTGGGGAAAGGATTAATTTCTAGATACAATTTTTCAATCAGAAATGCCAGAACGAGCTAAATATATGATTTCAAACAACAATTTACACTAGCTATTACCATTTCTGATTCAGTAAACAGAGCCCTGTTTAGCATGAATATAATTCACAAAACCACTAATTTACCTCTAGGGCATATCAGCAGGCTAAAGTTACTACTTCCTAACGTCAGGATTCCAGTAATAGCCTAATAGGAAATGACTTAAAATTACCAGTAGCAAAAAGTACAACATCAGCCATCAATTCTTCACCATGATCAGTGCGAACTTTTATACCATTTTCTGTTCTCACCAGCTGCATCACCATATCATTGTCCCAATTAGGCTTATAATAAATGGAAATGTCAATAACATCAAAAAGAACAAGAAACCAAAAGATCCAATCAGAGAGTACCTCAGTTAAGTTCGCTGTAGGATGCAAGTTTATACCTCTGCCTTCTAGATTTCTTGCAACCACTGCTCGCATTTCATCATCAAACCCTCTGAGATGAAGCTTTTAGATAAGCGGTATGTGACTCAAAGCATCAATTAATACACTGACTGACAATCAGACATATAACGCAAGAACAGCAAAGAAATACCAGGAAAACCAAATCAAAAGAGAAGACAAATACAGGTAACAAGATTGATATATGTCTACACACTGAGTATAGTAATTTGTTCTTTTTATGTTTTAAATGAGCTCTCCTGTAAAATTTGTCAAGTATATGGTCAAAGATACATTTATATTTATACATTCTGATCATTCTAATATTGGAATGACATTATATGGATTTTCCCATATAACCGTCATAAAAACGTATATTTATATGCCATAAGATTCATTTCAAGACATGACAACTACATATCCAGAGATAAGAACCATCACAATATATTTATAACCTTAAAGGAAGCTCCTTTCTGAAAAATAAATCAACTGTAGCACCCATCCCACGCCATATTGAAGCAAACTCAACAGCAATGTACCTATTAAAAAAAAAACGAGTCATTCTGAATTAAATTTTAGGTAATTGGTTCTATTTCAAGACAAGTCATCTGAACTTCTAAGCATGCTAAAAAGATCACATAGTACAAAAGGTGAAGAGGTAGCAGACCCTGCCCCAAATACAACAGCTCGCTTAGGTAACTCTTCCAAGCTCAATGCCTCATCAGACGTTATAGCCAATTCCTATATGTGAACCATGAAAACAAATGTATATCAGTGTACATTATAGATAATGAGAGAAGTAAAAGTATAGATCAACGTATCGAAAAAGAAACTAGATAAGAACAATATTGTGATTTATTTTCCCAGGAGCCTTATCTAGGCGTAGTATGTGTTAAAATAGAGACTATGCAGTCAAGTTTTATTGAGTTTGTGCTGCTGAAGAAGAGGAACAAGACATTTAGGAAGAGAAGAAACAAATGAAGACTTCAAAATGTAGACTTTAAAGACTTCTCCCACTTGAAAAAGGAATATGATCTAACTTGAAAATTACTAGCTGAGAAATTCTAAAATCAATCCTAAATTGGTGGGACTTCAAATAAAACTCAAATAATATAAAATCCTAAATAAAAGTTTGAAGAATCAAATTTACTGCATTAAAAAATTAGAAAATACTCTCGACTCTTAAACTGAATGAAAGTGAGAAAATTAGAAAATTGAGGAAAGGCTTCAAAATCACCATGGAGACTTTCCGTTTGACCACAACTCTTCGTAGAAAGTATACAATACCTTGGCTTCAATTCAAAAGTTGTGGTATGTCCAACCAAATAATAGTGTTTGCATTAGGAGCAGGAGTGGGCAAATAGCATAGAGACTATAATAAAGTTCACATGAAGTGAATTGGGAAACAAAAAATCAAGGGTCTAGTTACCCAACCAAATGAGCATTATTGATCAACTCCATGGAGAAAAAGTCACACAGCCATACTAAATGTGGCTAGTCTATCACATTGAACCATATATACCTGCCCTGGGATAGCTACACGTTGAGCCCTACTTCCTGTTGCAATCAGAATGTTTTTTGCTGAATAGCTAATTTTGGTGCCGTCCAATTGGACCACTTCAACTTCATTAGGACCAACAACTCTTCCCTCTCCTTCAAATAGTTTAACTCCCGCGTTAGCAAGTAATCGCTTATAGATACCAGTCAATCTGACTATTTCCTCTGTCTGTAAATTTCCAGAAGTATCTGATTACACGGTATGACCAAGAAAAGGGCAAGGCAACAGCGAAAAGTATGGAAAAAGAATACAAGAAAAATAATATGCAAAATTTGATCCTAAATGCAAGTAAATCAGCACCGAACTAACTCTTGAAAAATAGACTTCGTCGTCCAAAAAATTAAATAAGAAGCAAATATTCGAAGCTATATACATTTTTGGATAGGCACTTACACAGGCATTAGTGAGTTCATATAATGTGAAAGATGTACAGCCAATCACATGTAAACAACAAATTTAATACATTCCACTGACCTTTTTCTGCAAAAGTTTCTTCCAATCGAAATCAATTCTCTCATTCAATTCCCATCCATAACTCCTCGCATCCTGCAAAACCAGGCACATAATGTCCAAACTAATCCTCAAGATGAAAGCTAATTTAGTAATGATTTTTGTAACCCAATAAAAACAAATTTTCTGGGAAAAAAAAAAAAAGAAAACCTGCAGTTCAGGCCCGAAGGAAGCACCATAGACCAAAATCTTTTTAGGAACGCAACCACGAATGACACACCTGAAACATGAACTTTTGTTTCTTAGTTTCATATTTCATCTACTTTACTCAGAACTTACCATCTTACACATAGAAACTTATAAGAAAAAAGGCCACAATCAATGAACACTTGGACAGTATCCGTCAAAAGAAAACACCATGTATCACATGTACCATTGAAAATTATGTATCAGTCTAATAATCGATGCACAACAAAACTCCTCAGCGTTTTGACACATCTGCTAAATTTCTAAACCATGAAAATCGGAATGATTTTGGAATGTACATAGAAATAAATTTCTTAATGGTTCAAAAGTATAATTTTTGATTCCTAAGAACCACCCCAACCGCGTCGCAGATACAGTCCTTCTATACAGATGGATGCATCACAATTACATTGACATATATCTGTTAGAACCATGAAAGCAGAATGGTACTGGATTGTGTATAAAAATAAATTCAGTAACAGTTCAAAAGACTGTAATCAATGTCTCTACAATCACCCCAACTGCATCACAGTTACAGAAGACACGTGATGTCATCTGGACGAGGTTGTGCTTTCTTTTAGAGAAAAATGAGCAATTATAAATTGTATTAAAATGAAGGACCAATGACACTCCTAAGATATTGAATTCTTTGGAATAAATAAAATGAGAAAAATCTCTTTTGTAGGGTTCCCGTCATAAATTTCTAACTGTAACAAGTTTAACAATGTACTACACAGAACATTCTAAAGAAAGAAAAACAGTCATAGCTGAATGAAATAAATTCCAAATAAAATTTCCCATCAAGTCCAGGGAAATCGCATCTTGATAAGCCAACAGTTCTTCAATTGACAATAGCTGCAGTATCATGTTCACTTCCTTGCGAAAAAATACTAAAATTGGAAAAGAGAAGATCCTACATTAACTTCGCAGATAGAAAAATCAGTGATCTACTTAGAGCACCGTATAAAAATCAGTGATCGACTTGAAGCCTTCCTGCAAGTAATTTTCTGGACTGTAAGTCCAGGCAATTGCAGACATTATGCACAAGTATTGTGTAAGTTCTTCATTGATACTGTTGTTTCAGGTTCAGAAAAAGTGTGCAGAAAAAACATGAAATCTAATAGCAATTGAAATAACATACTTCAGCAGTAAGAAAGTTTAGGAGAATAATGCATAATGTAAAAGTAGACCAGGCATCACTCATGAACTAACTGAGGTTTCAATTTCGATAGACTTACGTTCCGCCAACTCCTCCAATAACTTCAGAGCTTATAGGATGAAATGGAAGCTCACAGATCCCAACCTGGAAACACATTCGAACTTGTTAAGCCTAAATTTGATAATTCAGATATTCTATAATTGTTTTAAGACATTTATATACTCGAGCCATGCATACAGATGTGAATAAGAGACGGAATTAACAACTTACACGAATATGTAATAACTTAGAGTAGCCGTTTCTTATATACATACCTTAGCTCCATACTGAGCTGAAAATCGCGAGGCACGGACTCCGCCACTGCCGGCTCCAATCACAAACAAATCAAAGTCATAATGAGTCTCCTCTCCATTGGGATTGCCTAGCTTCCCATCAATAAGCATCTTCCTTGCCATAATGATAATACTATACATACACAAAATCCACAGACAAGCAGTAAGAGATCAGCATATGATAACAAGCCATTTCACTGCCTAGAAAATCGAAAGAAAATAAAACAAAGACCCGATCAAAAGTAAATCGAGATTAACTAATTGCACAGTTGTATAAGCAAAAAGTTGTATAGAAGATCACAATTTCTGCATAAAAGTAAATATGAACAATCAATAAAATAGTCTCCTCTTCCCCCTTTTTCCTCAATGATACCTTAAACTCAGGAAAGAGAAAAAAAAATAATAAGATTGAACTTCAGACAGGATAATTAAAGAACTGGCTAGAAATAGATTACTTGAGTAGAAATTGAAGAAAAACGATTATAGCTTTTGACAGAAATAATCAATAAACAAGCTATAAATAGATTACTTGGCTAGAAATTTGAAGAAAATGAAAAATAGATTACAGCTTTTCAGAAAAACAATCAATAACAAGACAAATCGAGATTACTCGAATAAAACTTTTCTGGGTTTTTCTCTTCCCTTGTGAACGTCAATTGTTTTTTCTCCCCCAAATAAGATGCTTGTGAATGAAATTTAGAAATGCGAAACCGTTTGATTAGGAAAAAACAACTTTATTTATTCTTTTTTCAATTTGATCGTGTAGGGCTGTAAATTGAATTTGAATGCTTGATGAGGGAGATCGCCACGATCAATACTCTGAATGGTGTGATGCCCGTTTTGTGCAAGTACAGTTGTGGTCGTAGAAGAGAGAGAGTTGTTTCGGCAGTTGACCAGGTGACTAAGGATGATGGCAAATTGCAATTAGAATACGTTTTCATTAACAAACTATTTATAAAAAGTTAATCTTCATTTTCTATTATAAAATTCGATGAATCCACAAAGTTATCACTCCACTATACTTGGCCTTGGACGGCAGACAAACTAGTTCCTCTAACCAACCTCCATCGAAACTTAATACACCATCATTTCTATCTATATAAATTAAATCGCTTATAATTTTTTTTCAAAGCGAAGGCTCATATAAAAGTATATTCTATTCTTATTTCAAGTTAGTTTTGAAGTTGAGCAAGGAAAGAACTCATATTTTGTGAAAAAAAGGGCAAATTTCTTTAGAGGTTCCAAACCTTTGATAAAAGGTGTAGTAGTTATTTCTTCAACCTTTGATTTGTGGTATTCATGTCCTCAATATTTTAATAGCGTGAGTGTCCCATCTAATGGAATTTAGACATTAAGTCACCGTCTAGTGGTGATTAAAATTAGATTTTTAACAAATTTTAATAAAAGTTAATAAAATATGTAGTTAAAAGTTGTGAGTCATATGAAATATGTTATTAAAATTAATTGTTGATTTTGATTTTGATAAAAATCTAATTTTAGTTTCTGTCAAACATAGACTAAGTGTCTATGCGACAGACACGTGATGTCTAAATAAAACGACCAAATTGTCCAAAAGAATAAAATTCTTTAATGTCACAGAAGCTCGCTCAAAGGATCTTCAAAACAGTGTTTTCCAGACTCAGTTTCATGTTACTTTTTCTCCACCAATCAACCAATCCAAACAGCTCCAATTCACAACCAATATTTACCTCGATTTTTCTCAATCTCACCCATAAGGGACAAGATAACGGTTATGATTTGTAGGCCACAAAGGCACGGGAAAAACAACGGAAGAAGGCAAGAGAATGGATCAAAATACACGAGATGAAGACACCGGTTTTCTCTCAACTATGGTAGCCGATTTTCAGCAAATGAGCAACCTCGTTTTTTCCCACTTTCATACACAAATCACACACTAACAGCAAAGGTAAAGGAAACAAATAAATAGGAGTATGTTAGACTTTAGTTTGACTAATAATAAGGTGAAATGGACCAAGATTCAAAGTCATCAAATAGGTAAATATTTATA
>CAIGRK010156886.1:0-10973 GCA_903798315.1 Fraxinus greggii
TTTTTTTTTTTTTTTTCAATTAGGTTCAAAAGATTGACAGGACGTAATGAAGTGGCCGTCTCTGCTGGAGACTACAAGTTTTATGCACTAAGACACAAGTGTAGGCGTGTGGTGTCAAACTCCAATAACATCACCATTTTGCCAGTAAGCTTCAAATAATTCTTTAGCTTTTGGCCTGCTTGTTTAGGCTCACAACACATGAAAGTTGAGCTAATTAAACTCCATTCGATAAAAAGTTTAGACATTTTCTAGTCCCCTAATTGCTGCTTTTAAAGCTACTCTCCTGTTAAGTGAGAGATTATTTTTTGGCAAACCTCCTGCATGGCAATAGGCATATTTTCTAATTATATGACAAATGAATTTTGTTATACAATCTTTTCTTTTGTTTGTGCTGCTATGAGAAAACTTTTGGAGTAATAAGACATTACATTTACTATAATCATGAACTGAAAATGTAAAGCATGCAAAGAAGGTGACCTTAAACCTAATTGCCAAGAGTTTGTCCAGATGGACATGGTGTGGTATTATTTATTAATATATCTAATTGTAGGACTGCAAATGTGGCCTTCTGAGCTCATAATCACTGATTGAACTTGTAGTTCTTTGAGTTCTCAGTCAGCTTACTGAACCTGTTAACAAGTCTTTTTGTGCTAGAGCTTTGTCAAATTTTAGGTGCTCACGTCACTTTTGTCAATTTATGCATTGTCATACTTTGGTGCACTTGAACGCCACAATTTAATTTTTCATTAGTGTGTGTACTTACTAATGCAATTGAATGTATTATAAGCTAAATTTCGTGTAATTGATGATTGGCTGCTACTATTTGATTTGATTATACCCTTGTTTGGGCTCCATTAAAACTGCATTTTGGAAGAAAAAGCATTTTTGAATATTAATATTTTGGAGAATGTGTGGTTGAAATATATATATATATAATAATGGAGCTCAAACAGGGGCTATATACCATGAGAAAATTAATTTGCTTTACATTAGGCCATATATATCTTTGTGAAGGAGACCTTTTCAGTGTACAACACTTAGTCAGTCACAGGTTAATACTATACTTATGTATATGCATGTATTGTAGTTCTGATAGATTTTATTCTGAGTTGAATATTCTTGTTGTCTTGCGCATATAAATTTTTTTGGTTGTGCTATATGTACATCACAAATTACATATTTGTTTATCAATAGATAACGTGGCAAGATATGATTGAATTAAAATTTCACCAAGCAACTAAAAATATAAAACTCTCCCACCTTCTTTTTGTCGTCTCATTGATCTGTAAATGGTGATGTACAAATAGCATTATTCAGATTTTTTTTATTCAATCATGTTAAATATACATAATAGTTGATAACAAGTTTGACACTCTTCCATGTAGCATCAATTTACACCATTGATTTTAAACACATCCATCTCATCACTTTCCAAATTTTCTCCACCTAGGAGGATGTCATCCTTGGTGTCGACCATGTACATCTAGCTTAATTATTTGAATCTTCAGAATACTGAGCAGACTCCGACAAAACAACATATGCAATCAATCCCACATCAGGTCCAGTTTCATCCTCTACATCAGAGCCATCAAAGTCATATTAATCATAATCCACAGGCAACACACTTTGCGCACAGCCAACAGTGTGTGCCTGAAATTTCTCATAACCAGGACTCGTCAACCATCCCAAAACACATTGTCTGCTTACAGCCTCTTGGTCATGGTGGGTGTTTGCATGTACTGTAGGTTTTATTCATTATTAATTATTTCTGTTGTAATTTTAACAAACATTTCATAAAACCCACAACTAGTCACGACGACTACATACTCCTTTTTATCTACTTATAAGTTAAGCCAATCCAAACATGCCCTTTTGTTTATTCTCAGCAGATTATTGTGCTTATTGCTTCTGCTGTCATGAATTATACGATGTATCAGAGATATCTCCACATGTTGGAGGATGGTGAGCATCTGTTTCTTTGCATGGAAAAGAGAATTGAAATACTTCTTTTAGAAGTCAGTTTCCTGCTCAGAATCCTTTCAGCTACATAAGTTGTGTATATTTTTGTCCCTTTAAACTTTTCAGAACTAAGAATTGCCTCAACTAGGGGACAGTCAGAAGCGCAGTACTATCACCATGTATTTGAGCCCTTAATTCTGTTGCTTTTTCTAAATTGCATTTGGATCCAACCCGAATATCAAAACCAGTTCTTCAAATGTGCATGGATAAATTTCGATTTTTTTCTTTTAACTCTTATGAATGGCAGAAAAGTTTTATATGAAAAGCAATTACATTAGAATATTTGTTGTTTAAACTCGTCTTCTCATCGTGTACTGTCTCTTTGTCCATTGCCTGATAGTTAATATTTTCCTTTTCTTTATACATTTATCAATACAGGCAACACGCCCCCCAAAATTTTGTGATGAATGTGGAGCTTCTTATTTTGAGGGAGACCTCAAAGTTCTGCTCAGAATGTGGCACTAAGAGATTAGGAATCTGACTTGAATTTCACGTATTTTCTCTCTTCTTCTAGGTTATAGGTTAAATGAAGTTAAAATCATGAACCTAAAACAACTTAGAGCCTTTTTGGTGTAATTTATTTGGGAATAATGGGTTATGGAATAGTATTTTTTGGAGAATGTGTGGTTAAAAAGTGAAGGAATTTTATTGGTTTGTGTGTAAAATATTTTATTGTTTGAATGTGTGGTGGAAAAATGATACTGTAGCAAACAATTTTTTTTGGTAAAGGATGACAAACAGGGGCTTATATATATGAAGCAATTAATCTAATTTTATTATCTTGTCAACTTCACTTGTCGGGGGTCGTGGTTATTAGAATTGGGATATTCTTTAGAGATTCTTACTAGAATTAAGATGTAAGAGCTCATGGCCAATACGTTAACATGCTTTAAAATGGGGGTCAAATATTTGATTGTATTTTTGCATTATTATTCGTTTTTGCTTATTTTAAAATAAATAGAGTCTTTTTACTCTATCTTAAAAGAAAATCTTGGAGAGAAAATATAATCAGGAATAATTTATGTTAATTTGAGAATAAAAATGCCATGAAAAAAGTTTGAAACATAGATGTGATAATGTGTAAAGGTTATGTGCTTATCATGTAATTAAGATATATTTTAATTATTAAAAATGAATATATTTCATATAGAAGTGATAATGAAAATAAGTAAATGCTTTTCCAAAGGAATTAGGTTAGGTCTCTCTCTATTCTCTATCTAGGTTCTCTCTTCTCTGGCATATCCTTTTCTCTCTCTTAGTTTCTCTCTCCTCTCTCCAGAAGCGAGAGAACCCGAAAGAATTGTTTTTGCCCACAAGTAAGTTCTCTCTCCTACATGCGTAAGACATCTCTTTGTCTCTCCCCATCTTAAAATCTGAATAATAGCCCGCCATTTGTTTTTAAATATATTCTTGCATTTCATATGAATTCCAATTTATTTTGTTCTGGCGATTATTTGTAATTAAATTTTTAATCCTTGTTTTGTCAGATCCATGTTTAAAACGGAAAGATCGATATATATATATATATATATATATATATATATTTTGGGATTCTTTCTTTCTTCCATAATTATATACTGCAACATTTAATTTGTCAATTTGCTTGGTTTTTTGAGTTATTTCTGTGAATCTGTGTGTGTTTAATTTGGTGATTTATCATTTTGATTTACGATTTACAAGAGAAGCGATTTATTTTTCCTCTTTCAATTTTCTGCGATTGTTTCAGTCCAATTGAATTTACCCTTTTTAAGATTTATTGGTGGTTAACAATTCTAAGGTTTGTGGGTGGTTGTGGGATTTTAATCAGAACAGCAATGCAAATTATGGGTCTGGGAATTTCTGAAGATTTGCTCGAGTCTGACGGTTTAGGATGTTGTTCTGTTCTCTTTAATTTGGTCTATTTACCTTTTGATCACGTTGTCAAATTAGGGCCATCAATCTTGATTATTGCGCTGACTGTACATGTGGCATTCATCATGCATTCACTGGTATGTGTAGTACATAAGATTGAAATGAATTGTGCTGAGGACCTAATGTTGTGTTCTTTGCCTTGATCTCTAGTTCTTATGGACGACGACGGATTGAACATGAGAAATTGGGGTTATTACGAACAGCCTCCTCTTAAAGGGCATCTTGGTCTTCAACTCATGTCATCTTTGACGGAGCAGGACACAAAACCTTTCCTATTTGGGCGTGATAATCCTGTTATTGTTCCAGCAAATGGGGTTTTTCGTCCCCGGGATTTTGCTTTTACTGAACCCACTGTCACACACTTGGACTATGTGAGAGACACTTGGATAAATCACAGAGATAAATTTTTACATATGCTCCCTGGGAACTTGTATAACTCGGTTCTTGCAGAACCATCTGGAACTCAGAATTCGATGCCATCTGGAACTCAGAATTCGATGCAGGTGTTAAACCAGGCTGATACAACCAAAGAAACAGAGGTGAGCATTGAGGAATCAAGTGTTCAGAAGGATTCTGGCCGTGGCAAAAAAAGGTCAGTTGCTGTCAGCGATAAATCCCCAAAGGTAAAGAAGTCTAGGAAAGGTCCTCCCGCACAGAAGGAAAATGGTAATTCCTCTGTTCACCGTGCAAAAATAGCGAAAAAGAATATGGATATTGTAATAAATGGAATTGATATGGATATTTCTGATATTCCAATTCCGGTTTGCTCTTGTACGGGTACTCCACAGCAATGTTATCGATGGGGGTTTGGTGGTTGGCAGTCAGCTTGTTGCACCACAACTATATCTATGTATCCCTTGCCGATCAGTACCAAAAGACGTGGGGCAAGAATTGCTGGACGAAAGATGAGTCAAGGTGCTTTCAAGAAGGTTTTGGAGAAACTTGCAACAGAGGGATATAACTTCAGTAATCCAATTGATCTAAAGACTTACTGGGCAAAACATGGTACCAATAAGTTTGTGACTATCAGATAGATTTATACTGTGGTTACTGCAAATGGATTGCTACTGCATCTGGCGTGTTTTACATGTAAATATTTTGCGGCCTGGCAGAGGTGTTTTAGGTAACTTTACAGAGTCCATGAATTTATATTGTCACAATACATGTTCTAGAATTTTAGATTTCGGGATTCTCAAGAACCATTTTTTAATTTGTTACAAAGGCTAGAATACTTCTGGGTATCAAGAGTCGTATTATGAAAGAAGATTTGTTTTACTTGCTTTAGTACTTGAATATCAAGGATTCAAGATACATTTCTTTTAATGCTTTGTTAATTATGACATTGCCAATGACAGTCACCAATCAACTGTTGGTCGACTGGGTTGTTATGATAATAGAGTTTGCTGCTGTAATTTCCATGTTTAACTTTTATTTATGTGGAACTAGTTCCCTTTTTTGTTGCAAATTGAACGAGACGGTAATGCTTTGTTTACGAAGTTATAACAGCTATTGATTTTGTTCAGTGTTCAAATTAATTACTTATTTTGGAGTATATGATTTAAAGTGATTTGTGAATTTGGACGCTGATTTCCTTCCTGCTGCATATCTTTATATATATATATATATAGGGGAAGGTTCCTCCTAGTTATGATACTTGGGGTGGATGTATTTTTGTAGCGTAATCTACTTGTCCGTTGAAATTCTAGTAAATCTTTTAAATCAATGCTTAGTTTTTCAGGTCTCTAATTATAAGTTTTTATTTATATTAGTATATGTCTTATGGCAATAGTCCTCGTCTTTGATGGCATGTGAGGTCTATGCTTATAAGAAATGCCTCCAAATTTATTAGAGAAAAAAGGCTTAGCTAATTTCTTCAGGCCTTCCTTTTTGTGACGAGATATGACGTTCGGCATCATCTTGGCCAAGCTGTTGGATCGTTTCATGTGATGTCGGCCTCATGATGTATATACATTAAAAAAGTTTACTTTGTTGTTGTTTATGATAGAGGCATTATTTGATACAGACTATATATTTGATCAGTGTCAATTGTTTACTTTATGTTGAACTTTTATCTTGAGGTTTTGAATTTGTAATTTAATAGGTTGGAAATGGGTATTTAATAGTTTGACTGTAATTTTTAGGTGTTCTTGTAATCTTGTAAATTCTAGATGATGAAATCAATGTTGAAGGATTTAATGCTTTAGTTGAATTAGATAGACCTCAAAAATGTGGGAATATCATCCGCTAATATTTTGTTCGTTATATTATTATGTTTGGCGTCTGGTATGGGGTTATTCTCCAAGTAGGCTTATGGGAAATACTTTTTCTTAATATTTTAGTGGGTAGTGAGATATTCTCAAAATTGATCAACTAGAAATATGTTGTGTCGCGAGCCTCGAACTTGTGCGGTGATGCGGATGCTTCACTCGATTGAGATTGTCTCGCAATCAGTGTCTTGAAGTGTTTTTTGCCACCTCACTCTGAGGTGGGCCTCAAGGCGAGTTTCAATTGGAGTTTTTCAAATTGTGTAAGGAGTATCAAACAGTTTAGATTGCTTATAGGCAGGCATGGTAGTGAAATGGTATATGCCTTGACTTGATTTGCTGAAAATAAATGTGGATGCATCTATCAAGGAATACGATGGATTTTATGTTGTGGGTGTTATTTGTATGGATGTTGATATGGGTGTTATTTGTATGGATGTTGATATGGGTGTGGTTGCAGCCATGCCGAAGTTATTCGAGAGGGCATGGCATTTGCAATTGGGCAGTATTGGGGTTTAGGTGATTGAATTAGCTTGCAACAAAGCACCGGATGCAGTAAACAAATCATCAATTATTGCACCTGAAGGGCTATTATCGAGTCCATTTTGGAATCGATGGGATCCTCAGCATATCTTACATGTTCTTTGATACGAAGAGAGTTAGATCGCGTTGTTCATGATTTTTAGAAATAGCTTTTTCCAAGTTTAATTTCTTTAAATAGATTTGTACTCCTAGTTGCATCGTAGACATTATTGCACTCGAGGCTCTAATCAGATTGTTTTGAAAAACGTATTGCGCGCTAAGGGGCTCTTTTAGTATACCCTTTTGAATTATGGGGATATGATTATTGTGTGTGTTTATTGAGAACTTTGAATTGTCTAATTTTATAAAACTTTAATAATTATAATATTTATGACGTGAGTTGTTTGGTATATATTATTTTATTTATTTAATTGTCTTAAAATAATATTAAAATTAACAAACAATTTTTTTACAACCTCGAAATTAAAGTTCATTGGTGTGACTGCACAAAATTAAAAGTTCAAAGACCTGATTGCAAGTCTAAAGTTGAGTTATCAATGGTGAAAGAGTAATGCTGTACCCAGCAGCAGGCGCCCCCCAATAGGGGATGACACTTGGTATTTTGTCAACTATTTTGTCACCCTCTTTGTACAAATATAATTTCCCATGGTGAAATATACTTTACTGACTTGGCAAAGGTAACGTCATAAGTTCTATTGAGCGGTTAAACACAATGCTAATAGAGTGGCCTAATTGCTCGCAATTAAAGTATAGTGATGTCATTCCTTCGAATTAAAGTATAGTGAGTTGATTGCAAGTAAGTTAGAGTTCAATGATTGCATGTGAAATTTACACGACTTTTTTACTGTAAGATAGATTTCAGTTGTAAAGTTATTGTTTTAGCTAATAAGTGAATTTTATACTTAATTATTTTCTATAAGAGAATGCTTACTCATTAGTAATTTTTTTTTTTTTTTAACTCATACACGAATTTTGTACTTATAAATAAATTTTGTACTTTTTTCAATTATATGCAATTTTAACTTGTACACGAGTTTTTATTCTAAAATAAAAATTTCAATTTAAGTGATTTTTTTTTACTTAAAAATAACTTTTTTTTACTTATAAGTGATTTTTAGGTCTAAGTTAAATTTTTAGCTCTAGTTTACTTTTATTTGTAAATAAGTTTAATGATTCAATTTAAATATTATTTTATTAATTCATATAACGATGAATAAATAATACAATCTAAAACATAGCATATTGATTTATTACAGTTAAATATGGGATAAATCCCTAATTTAGTTAATTCGGGTGAAAAGTGCACCAAACATCGATAAGGATTAAATATGATTAATTTAATTGTTATTCGATCTAATACGAGGCGCTTAATGTGTCCTAATTAAAATTTATTAAGTATATTTTACTCCCAAAAAAGATATTTATTTTGTTAAACATGACGTCTCATTTCTTTACTCACACTATTTTCTATGTAACTATTCTTAAAAAATAATAATAAGTTAGCCATTGTTTGATAATTTTTGTCAATGTGGATCTCATAAAATGTTTAATTAAAATATAAATAAAAATTATGGATCCATTGAAGTTAAAAATGAAATTTAAACCCTTAATAATCTAAAAATAAAAAAAAATAAAATAAAGGGGCTTAATTTTTTTCAGTAGAGATTGATTGGGCTCATCTCGAGGTTGATTTGACAATGTTAAAACCCTTTAAATTATTGTCAATAATTGGCTGCGTTTACTGCTTACTACTTATTTCCATTTCAAAAGATTGATTTTATTACGATGAGTAATTCAAAATTTTATATGTTGATTATATATTTTATTATATTTCAGTGTAAGAGAATCACTTGAGTCGATCAATTTTGAAATTTTATATGCTCGTTTTTAGTCTCAATCAAGTAGATTGCTCGTCAGCTCTGATGCCATACTAACATTTATCTTAAAAGATAACTTTGTTTGAAAAAAAAAAAGGTAATCCAATATCTTATATATTAATTGCTTATGTTATAATTTTTTCCATGTGAATTTTATCCCTGATACTCTAATCAGTATTAATTAATAAACAAAAAGTGGTTTCCAACAACTGACAATGGATAACCTCTTTTGGTGGTGATTAGACAATGTTTTCAATGAGCAGTGGAAAAGTTTTTCGATCTCCATAAGCAAAGCTTGAACTCACTTTGGGCATCTTAAAATGATAAAAAAGGGTAAAATCTGTTCAACTAACAAAAGCATGAAAAAGTTCTTAAACTAGATTAAAGGCGGAAGGTCTATCGAGTTGAACTAGACAAAGTAATAGTGGTTTATTGAAGACGGTCCTTAAACCCTAATATAACTTGCAATTTTTGATCGATTCTTATCTAAGAGTATAACGATTAATGTCTCAATAATTGAACTACGTTTCGAACCATATCGAGACTTGAATCAGACTAGATTTGTACCGAGCCCCTATCCTAACTGGACCACGCCATCACCAAATATACGGTGTACTCCCCATTTTTTCTACACAGCCACTCTCTATCCCATATCAAATGTACATTCATTTCCCTTTTCTCTGCATAATTCACACTAGTGGCAGCCCAATTTCGAGCGCACCCTCTTAACGCTTCCAAATTTTTTCTTGAAAAAGATTCAGAAAATTCGACAAAGCACAACACAATAAAATATCGAGAAAAGGGCTGGAAAATAGTGAAAAAGGGAATTCCATAAATATATATAAATGTCATGAAGTCTTTGCATAAATGGATGTAATAACGTTCGTCATCATCGTCGGAATAATAATCCTCTTTTTCTGCGCTGTCTGCTTCATCACTATCGAGGGCACTTGCAAAAATAACCGCAATTCTTCTTAACCCTTAAAAAACCTTCTCAAGTTTTCACAATCCAAACACCCCCTTATTCCAATTTCTTTCAAGAAAATGGGGAGTGTCTCGAATAAACAGCAGCGGATCTATAATTGCTTCAGAATTGTATTCAGTGTTCTCGTGGTTGTGGGATTCTCTGTGACGGCTGCCCACCAGTGTAACCATCATCATGACCATCTCCTGGACCACAATCATCACCACGATCATGTGCATCACGTTGGTGGTGATGTAGGTGTAGTTAAAAAGCAGCAGCAGCTCCTTCCAGAGGAACTTGCTGAAGAGGAGGATCTGGAGCTCTATGGATTTGGGTTGCACCACAATCATAACCATGAAAGGGAGCATAAGCATAGTGATATTGTGGAGCTTTCTGGTCTTGGTAAACATTTCTCTATTTAGCTTCATTTATTTTCTTAAAAATTCAGCTGCATTGTAATTTTGTTAAATTTTCTGTTTTTGTAGACTTAATTTACATTATTTTAGTTATGGGTTCCTTGAATCTCTGTGTTTTGGAGAATGTGGGTCCACAAAATTTCTTGTGGGCGACAGAAAACATTTTTTTTTAACATTTTATTTCAATTTCTGAGGCTTGTATATGCAGGATAACTAAAATTGGGATGTCCATGGAATTGGGCTAGAAATGTGAATAGAGTATGGTTGAGTCTATTTGGGCGAATGCTGCTTACTCTCCTTTCTTAATTTACAATCGCAATACATTACATTTTTTGTCCTCTGAAGAAGAATTTTTTTTGACTATGTAGTATCTTACTTAGCAATAATTCTGGAGCATCAATACTTTTTATGGTTCTTAACTCAACTTAATGGCACTGATTGAAAATCTCAGCCACTGCTGCATACATATTATTTGTTCTCCATTTTAATCTGGTCTAGGCTCTGGCATTTAACAATAGCAATCAGACCTTTTTCTCATTGGTCTCGCACTTGATCTGTCTCCCATTTACACCCAAGTAATTGATTTTGTGGTATACCTTTAGGTTTGCACATGGTTTCATTTGTTAGCTCAATTAGCTGGACTACTCTTTCTTTCCAATATATTTTTTATTTTTTTTCAGTTCTTGTTTTTCGATAATTGGAGCGTAGCTACTCAGTTCTTTTAGACTTTAAAATAATAGTCCTTTATTTCTTGTGCACGAGATTTTAGGGTATACTGTAGAATAAAGGTCTTCTCTTCACATTTTTGATTTAAGATATAGTAGATACACTTGTGCGTGGAGTCATTAGAGTGTACAATAAGAAGTGCATATGTTGAGTAGGTAAGGGGAATGTCTAATATATTTAAGAGTAGAAATAGCTTGGTATTCCTGGCATATTCATAATGGAACTTGTTGGGGTTTTTGGGGGGTGGGGGGTG